>CATIWC010001802.1:0-223061 GCA_948472305.1 Vicia faba | reverse complement strand
ATAATAATAATAATAATAATAGAATAATAAAATAATTAATATAATAATACTATAATAATAATAATAATAATAATAATATAATAATAATAATAATAATAATAATAATAATAATAATAATAATAATAATAATAATAATAATAATAATAATAATAATAATAATAATAATAATACAAATAATAATAATAATAATAATAATCCACTTATTGCCTGAAAATTAAAGGGAGACATATCCAACAAAGAAAGAAAAGATTCTTTTTTATTTATTTTATTAATCACAATCTTTATGAAAATATGCAAACCGTTTAGTTAAGCAAACAAGAGTCACCACAAGTATGCAAGCATCTACACAGGATTTGATTGGCACCCTTCTTTAGAACTCAATACTCCAATTATTAAATTCTTTAATAATTGGAAATACATATTCTTCCAGGTGAAATGAAAGAGGATATAAGAAAAATCTTGGAGAGTATATATGGTTCAAGGAATAAAATTATGAAAATAAATTATATCTTATTAATTAACAATAAACTCTTTTTCTCATGAATAAGATGCTAACGAGAAAAATTTTGTTTTTATACTATTATATACTTTACTAATTTAAATGCATGTTAGTTAAATGATTGATGATAGTTCCTTTAGTATTTTAAATATAAACATATTATAATGTCTTTCAAGTTATGGTCTTTCTTCCACACTATATCTTTTTCTTGATCGTGCAAAAAATATTCGACTTTGTAAGAATATTTGTAATATAAAAATTTGTGTTGGTCGAGTTAGAGAAGAGAACAATGCACAAAAAGGGAAAGACTTGCTGTTAGTTAAGTTATTGAAGGGAAGAAAGAACAAATATTCTTATTCTTGTTATTATGATTCTTCCAAACTCAGGATTACGCAACCCCTCTTCATAACTTATTGAGTATAAGATTCTTGTCAATAATGGCTAAATAGTAATATATTCATGATTGTTGAAACCATAGGTTATGACAAATGTGCCAGATATCTCGAGTTCATGTCATGAAAATACAATAATTCAAAGGTTTGGATTATAGAACCATTACATTGGAAGACTCAAGTAGTAAATGTCAATATAAAAGAAAACAGCTATCTGTTTTAAACAGTTCTATAACACATGTTTGGACTGCAGTTTGTTTTCTCTTTTTTCGATGTTTCAGTTTAGAATTTAATTGGAATGAGGTGACATTTTCGGTTAATTGTGGTAGTTAATACATAACAATTAATCACATTAATTTATAATTTCTTAAAATCATTGTTAGATTATACATTGAGACAAAGGTAGAGAAGTTTGTGGTGCACAAGTATGACTTGTTAGTCTCATATATTTATATAAAAAAATAGATATTGAGCACTTATAATTGAGATGACTCATATATCTATCATCTTAAAGTTTTAATTTGAGTTAATTTATCGTAATAAAAATTACTTATAAAATGATAATTGTCACTTTATTTAAAGTTTTCTCAAGTTTTATATCTAACTTAGGTGGGATTAAAGATCTTCCTATTACACTTTTTATACCCAACATTCTTTTTGGAATTGGGGTGTGAATATAAATAGTGAAAGGTTATAGATTCGAATATTATATTAAAATTTGACAAAATTCACTTTTATAAAATTAATTTATAAGATAAATAGTTGTGACACTATAAATTAAATATAAATATAATTTTAAAATTCAATCTAAATCGTCTGACGGATCAGATGGATCGAGAATTGATTTAGACTAATAAATCTCTAAATTTTTTAATTTATATAAATCAGACCGGTCGGAATCCAAAAACATTCCATACAAGAATAGTACTGAAAGGGAGAAATGTGTTTTAATTATCCAGCAAACGGTTTCAGTCCTCCATAACTCCTGCACATTACTACAGACAATAATTAGAATTCCCTTAAAAACTGACATCTAATTTGTAAATTGGTTGATTCATTTCAATAAATTGTATGGTATATCACTTGTTCAGCAAAGAAATATCGCCACCTAACAACACTATTCTAATTGAAGAATTCAACCAATAATTTGTTTATTAATTTTTACTGTAAGCAAGCAGTATATCCTCTAAACTTTCTTAGTGTAGTACATCTACAACTACAACGTGGCTATTGTATTGTAATGTGATTTATTTTTTATGATGTTTGCTTAACAATAATACTGTACCAAATTAATATTCTTTTTGAAGGAAGAGTATATAATGTACTCATTTTTTTTTAAAGTATTTGATTGATGTATTTTGAATTTAAGTGGGTGAGATAGCTCAATTGATAATTGTTAGTTGGTTGGGTGAATGACGTAACTCAATTGACAATTGTTAGTTGAATGAGTATATGTTTTTGGTCTAGGATTCAACTACTACTCCTGATAGCAGAGGTTGTTAATATTTATACTCATTTCCTCAGTAAAATCATCATGATACTTTTCCCAACAGATTACAATCTCTCCAACTTGAGTCTTTTCCTCAGACTACTACATATCACTGATGGAACTCCTCTTCTCCAGCCCATAGAGTTGCTGCAAAGCATGAAAATCGACTAGATACCAGTTAACTTTACTCTCTCCAGACAGATCAGAAATTTAATAATCTCTTCTATCCCCAATCAAGATATATGAGAATTAAATTCTCCAGTAGAGCAACAAATGACTAAGATTCCCGAACTCTACTCCCCAAAGCAGAAATCAACATCCCCTGCAGAGTTTCTTCAAAGCAAACAGGAATCCCCAGCGGAAGCATTGAAAACGAAATTGAAGATACACATACTCTTCATCAACAACAATAGTCAGGAATTTATTTTCCCAGACGAAGATACATTTCAACAACATTTCACATTCATACATCATAGCATATGCATATGAAGCGCATACAGCACAACCTCATTTTTGAGAACATCATTACGCAATGCATTTCATACATCACGATATTGCATACAACTAACTCTTTACCTTTTCAGGGAAAATCAATCAACAGATAATTATCATCACCAATTTTCAACAAGTTCAAGATTAGTTCCTGAAACAAGACAGAACAACTATCTACACGACAAGAAGCAATCCTACACGGATTCCTTCTCATATACTTTCAAATGCAACTTCGCACAGGCTCATCCTGAAGAAATCTTTAACGGATTCCTTCTCATATACTTTCAGATACAGCTTCACATGGGCTCATCCTGAAGAAATCTTACACGGGTTCCTTCTCAGATACAGCTTCACACGGGCTCATCCTGAAGAAATCTTACACTGATTCCTTCTCTATACTTTCAGATGCATCTTCACACGGGCTCATCCTGAAGAAAACTTACACGGATTCCTTCTCATATACTTTGAGATGCAGCTTCACACGGGCTCATCTTGAAGAAATCTTACACGGATTCCTTCTAATATACTTTCAGATGCAACTTCACATGGGCTCATCCTGAAGAAATCTTACACGGATTACTTCTCATATATGTTTTCAGATGCAGCTTCATACGGACTCATCCTGAAGAAATCTTACACAGATTCATTCTCATATACTTCCAGATACAGCTTCACACGGCCTCATCCTGAAGAAATCTTACATGGATTCCTTCTCTATACTTTCACATGAAGCTTCACACAGGCTCATCCTTAAGAAATTTTACACGGGTTCCTTCTCATATACATTTTCAGATGTAGCTTCACGCGAGCTCATCCTGAAGAAATCTTACACGAATTCCTTCTCATATATTTCCAGATGAAGTTTCACAGGGACTCATCCCGAAGCAGCACTACACAAGCTCCTTCTCATACATTTCCAGATGCAGTTTTACACGGACTCATCCCGAAGCAGCACTACACAAGCTCCTTCTCATACATTTCCAGATGCAGTTTCACACAAACTCATCATGAAGCAGCCCTACCTAGGTTCCTTCTTATAAATTTCCAGATGCTGATATACAACTTTGCTTTGCTGATTAAGTCCTAGAAGTGCTTGGATTTTGAGTTATAAATTCCTAAAGTCATGACATTTTTCATAAAACACTTAGAGAAATTTTCAACAGGTTTTGATAAGTTTTTATCTCAACTCTTGGCCAATTTTCATCAAGTTCCAATTTGATTTATCCAAAATTGTCAACATGAAAGTTGTAGATAATGTTTCAAGCTTTCTAAAACATCCAAGAGCATGAATTTATCATACTTGAGTAGGAGATTCAATGGCATGAAGTTGGACATCCATTCTTGAATTACTAGTCATTTTTATGAAGAACACATAATACAATCTTCATGCTATGCTGCATAATCTTACTTTGCAGACCTTCTAACTTGCAAATCTCACCATAATTAATAGTTTACAAAAACTTTTGAGCTGTGATCCAAGTGGTTAAGGCATTATCCAATACATTTTGCCATTTATGGCACAAAGGCACCATTGCCATTCACATAAAGCATGCTTTATACAAAGTCAGCTCTCCTTCAGCCTCTGAACTGTTTTTTCTGCACACACAATGTCAAAGCAAGAAGCAACATGCCTAAAAACTATTATCCATTTTAGATCCCTTTTGCACCAACCATTGGGACATCAAATTTCACATAACTTGGTTGTTTCATCTCAACCAAACCATAATTCCACAGCTTGTGAAACAAACTCTCTCATCCTCACAAACCTTCTCTATAAATAGAGAGGCCATTTGCAAGCTAAAGGCCAGAAGTTTTTGTTGTGTAGACAAGTTTCTCAAAACCTCTCATACTCTAAAAAAAACATAAATGTCCAGAAAACCTCCACTATTGAGCTTTGAAGTCCAAATCTTTGAACCTGTCACACCTTGTAATTTCTGTACAAACAAACCATCCAAATACTCCACATACATCATATAAGAGGTGTTCAAACACGAGAAAAACTTCTGTTACATCATCATCACCATTTTCCAAGCCTAAAAATAGCCACCTGCAACTTGACTTCTCCAACTCTAAATTAAAAGACGAATTTAAATTTCAAGGTAAGTTTTCTTGACTTTGAACTCTTCATACAAGCATCATTAATGGTTCAATTGTGAAGATAAAATGTAGATATCATAACCCTGAAGCTAACTATATACTTACTTTTCATTTTCACTAACCATGTGTTGAGAACTGACTTATATATGTGACAGAACAATGTTAGAAGTAAAAAACAGCAATATGAGTCGATGCATATCTCTATGAGTCAACTCATATTAGGTACAAAATAGGTTATGATTCGATAAAAGATATTATGAATCAATGCATATTGTTATCAAGACATGTTACAGAGAGACATAATATGTATGAGTCGATGTAAAACATGAATGCATTGATGCAACCAAGAAATGAGTCGATGCAAACCATTATGTATCGACTCATATTGAGTTGATTTTGACTTTAAAGAACAAGAAATTATATGTATTGATGCATAAGTGTGTGCGTCAATGCATAAAAGTTTTCGTATCAATGCATAAGTGCATGCGTCAATGCATAAAAGTTTTGGTATCAATGCATAAGTGCATGTGACAAATACATAAAAGTTTTTTACATTATCTTTATATTTCTTTATATTTTTATTGTTATTCATTATTCAATATGGTTGTAATAGTAATTAGGTTTTAATTTCTTTCATTCCCCATTTGTAAATTTGTATCCCCCATCCCCTAAAATATTGTAATAGCATAGGACATTTAATTTCTGCAATTTATCGCTTTCCATATTATTGTTAATAATTAGGTGTGTATGGCAAGACATAAAATAAACAAGTAGAAAACCCTAATTAAAAGACAAGATGCATGAAATCAATACACTTTGCACACTTGCACCTCTATGGTTAACCTCACTTGTTTCCTTAAAGAATAAAACAACCATGTCCCTCAAACGTGGGATACTTTAGCAATGACCCTCGAATACAAGATCGTAGTCCCTCAATGACCCTTCAATGTTGCCTTTGGTAAACGATCTTAGACCCTTAAGATAAATTGGTAAGGTATCCTACAATGTTGTCTTCTATGACTATATGATGACCCACGCCCGTCCCTTCACATCCAATGATAGGGATTCTTATCAATCAATGGTAAGATGGAAATATCTAAAGGAGGAGGAAAATAACCAAGACTTTTTGAGTAGGTAGAAAGTTCATAGTTTCTTGCTCACAACCATTTTCAAAACATCTCTCAAAATACACCAACACTTTCAAATGAAATATTTTCAAAAGTTAACACTTTGTATGCATTCTTATAGAGACGAGAATCATTACAAAGTTTGCCTAAAAAAAGGAACTTTTCAAAAATACTTTCAAAACCTATCACAAACACATTTCAAACAAAGCATTTCAAAGTGAGCTAGCAACTAAGAGTCCACAAATAACTACAGATGAAAAGGGTGCTAACACATTCCCTTTTCATAACTTACCCCCTGAACCCAAGAAAAATCTCAAAAGGTCTTTCCTGTTCTTTTCACCCTTTCCTTTATTGGATGAAATAAAAGTCGGTGGCGACTCTTGCTATCCGCAACAATTGCGATAAAATGTAAAACACCCAAGTCAGTTCTCTCACCGTATTACAGAACTGGCGACTCTGCTGGGGTATGTGACTTAAAAGTGGGGTTACCTTAGAGACTAGTTCACATTTAAATGCTTTTATTGTTTGATTTGTTTTCTTTACTCTTAAATGGTTGTTTTGGTTTTGTATTGATCCTCTACCCAGATCGGGGAACATTAATAGGTAAGTAGCAATAGATCGTGGGGACTGTGTGGGGTATATCGACATGGTTGAAGCAATGACTATGTTAGTATGACACATTTGTTGGTATCGGTATCTCTTGAGTTCGGTCAAGGAGAATACGGGGCCGCTATGTGGTGTCATGAAGCACTAACTGACCGTAGAACCTTTAATTGAACAACTTGTCCATTAGCAAGTAGTGAGATAGCCGACTTTGGTGCAATCCAAAGTTGGTTGATACTCGATACTATGCTTATTAAGATCAGACTTTCGGGATATTTCGGTCGCCAAAACAGAGGCTTGCGCTAAAACAATGCCCGATGAAGAAAGATCAATGATATTGAGATTCCCTAGAACCCAGTTACTTTTTAGGACATGATAAACCAACTAAAATTCAAGAGGGTACTTACCTATAAATCCCATGCAATCCTAAACCTAAGGACTTGTTTTCTTTACTTGTATATGTTTATTTTCACATAACATCATGACATCATACCATAGCATTTTCAATAACCATTTCAAGGATCTCAAGGCTTTGTGAAGTAAGGTTATATTGAATCAGACGTCTATCAAGGGGAAAGAGGATTTATTTTCCTCTAGCCAAATGATGTCAAAGACCAAAGCATGTTATCTTGAGTCAAGGGTTATGACCCACTTGACATGGTGAGCTTGATTCTCATAGAAGGATATTCAATGATACGAAGTTCCCCAATTAAAGCTATAATGAAAGTTCAACCTCTGACATTTTCTTGTGTTTGCCCCGCGAGATCCTTGAAAATATTGCATCCACATATCATGCATCATATCATTACAGGTTTTCCCCATACAGGTTTTCTCACCTGCTTACTGTTCAGTTTCAAGTAAAAAATGGCTCTCGAACAGACTGTCTAAGATCTTTAGACCCAAAATGATCAGCTTCAAGATTTGTTCCTGAATCTATCCAAGGGGAAAGAAGAAGTGAAAACACTTCTCATTGAGAGCATGGCCAATAACAATCTTGAAGATAATAAGGAGGGCCAGATGAGGCAATTGTAAGTGGAGATAGCAACAGTGAGAATCCATATGTTGGGACATATGGCTCTTATCCAAAACTTAGCTCGGGGATAAGAAGAGTTGAGAATTCTCGTCAACAAGCTTCATCAAGACGGATGTAACTGTATGAAACAAACAGTTAAGATTGGGGATCAAGTAATTAACCAGCCCTCGATAAGACAAGAAGTTGGTTTGGTCGAGAGAACACCTTTAAAAATGGCTACTACACCGCGAGTCCAACAACAACCTCGCAAATAACAACAAGGTAGTCAACTTAAGGAAGATACACCCAAAAGACAATTTACTGAGATCAACATGTCCTTGGCTCAAGCATTGCATCATACGATGGAGGCAAACTGGTTACATTGAAGGAGCCTCCTCAAAAACCTAATACTTCTTCTCCACGTTACAAACATAATGAAAGATGCGCGTACCATTCCAACATTCGTGGACATGACACTAACCATTGTTGGGCGTTGAAAATAAGATTCAAGACCTGATCGACGAGGGAGTGTTGGAATTCACACAAGATGGTCAGATTAAATTGTTCTATCATCCCTCAAAGGCACACCATTTGAAGTGACAAATTTAGGCAGAGAAATTTTGTTCATTCGAATTTTCAATTGTAATTTCTTTGTTTCGCTTAAACATTTATCTTTATGTTACACTTTGGTTGTTCTCATCAATGCATTGCATATGTTTGTCTTGAGTTAATCCATTCGTTTTCACTATACTGAAATTATGCTTTTACTCCTTTTTTTGTATGATATTTTACTCTCAATTACAAGCTATAAGCCTTTAGAGTGAGGATGACGAAAAAATACCATAATATCATACAATATGCTTTTGGACAGACCTTGCTGACGATGTACAAACGTTCTTTCAATTCCTAAATAGTGGAGTTATAAGGAAGAAAATCCCTAGTCAACCCCTTTGAGCCAAAGAAGTAGGAGTTTTCTTTTTCACACAAATTGAAACCTTTAATCATAGCCTGGGGCAGGGTAGCTTCTCAGTTAATTCAAATACGCGTTCAATTGCAAGATTTCACTTCGTACACAACGAAAACATCCTCATGTTCCCTATAAAATAGGTAGTCGTTATATCTCAAAAGAATAGCTCGTTGAGTCGAAACCTATGAAGGAGACTTAAGAAGAACGGGGGAATCCCACTGATTGTAGTCTCAAAGAAAAAAAGTCAGGCAAAAATTAGGGACAATAAATAAAAATAAGAGGTCGTTATAAATCCTCAACAACGGAAAAATGTTGCAAAATTGACTGCCTTCTCAAATAAACTTCCAGTATCCGAACCATCACCAAAATATCATTCCAGATTCTATTTAGAGATAAATGCACAATTAACTGAGTATAGGGTTGAAGAACATCATGAAGAACGGGTTGGGTATAAATAAACTTTGAGCCTTATCCTTTGTTTCTTAAAACCATGAACCAGGCCACATTACAACCCTTTAAAAGTCCTAATTGAAGCATAGGTTAGTTCGAAAGCATACTGTTACAAAAGGTATCATGACTCCTGTAAGGCTTACTGTAAATCCTGAATTGAATTCATATTCTTACAAAATTCTTTGATTTTCTAAAAATTCATTTTCAAAAACTTCAATATAAACATAAACTTTGCATTATTTGAATACTGGTGTTTGCATATGGCCAATTGGTCGACAACAGAGAAATTCGCACGATGAATATCCAATGAACGAAAATTCTCTCAAGAAACATAATCACTTCAAATGGGAAGAAACTTCTAATGAAAAATCTCCCATAATCAAGGGGGCATGACAAGTTATTGTCCAACTCATTAGTGGTTGTCAAGTCAAGATTCCACGAAATCTCTCATTGAATAGCCAGGGGCAGGTCTCGACCGGAATCACTTAAGGCATTGAACATGAATTCCAGTAAAGGGTCACGTATGACCAAGCAAACATTTTCTGGCAGTACTACTTACTACTATGGATAGTGAAAAATCCCTACAAAGTCCCTTTCATAAGGTGATCCCTAGTGAAGTTGCCAGAGCCACCTCTATAAAGTTATCCCCACAGAATAATCTTTATGGATAAGGGTACAATCCCCACAAAGCTATCCCCGACAAACACATAAGCATCTTCAAACAAAAGTGGGGCATCCTGCAACCGATGACATAGGCAAACTCACCAGCGGATAGAGGAGTTTGATCTTCTCCCAACGAACGTAAACATCATGTCAGTTCCCAAATGGATGGAAATTGTCGGCAGTTTATCATCTTATAGATACAATGCAAATACAATCTAAATATATATTTATTCTATCATTCATTCCATACTCTCCTGCAGATACAATTCAGATACGATCCAGATATGGATTTCATTCTAATACTTATTCAATACATCTTCAGATACAACCAAGGCTTAGATTTATTCTGGTATTCCCCAACTGAGTTTGATCTTCCAAAATTGAAAAAGAAAACTTGTAAAAATTCTTCCCCAGAAGAATTCATTTCCCCAGTAAGATCGTCAGGATACTTTCCCCAACAGACTACAATCTCCCTAGCATGAGTCTTTCCCTCAGACTACTACACATCATTGATAAAACTCCTCTTCTCCAGTAGAGTTGGTACTATCCCCAGAGAGTTGCTGTAAAGCCTAGAAACTGACCAGATACCAGTTAACTTTAATCTCTCTAGACAGATAGGAAGTTTAATCATCTCTTTTATCCCCAATCAGGGTATATGAGAATTAAATTCCCCAGTAAAGTAACAAACGGCTAAGATTCCTGAACTTAACTCCCCAAAGTAGAAATCAATATCCCCTGCAAAGTTTCCTCAAAGCAAACAAGAATCCCCAGCAGAAGCATTCAAAACGAAATTGAAGATACACATACTCTTCATCCACAACAATAGTCAGGAATTTATTTTCCCAGAAGAAGATACACTTCAACAATATTTCATATTCATAATCTTAGCATATGCATATGAAGCTCATATAGCACAACCTCATTTTTGAGATCATTATTACAAAATGCATTTCATACGCCATAATATTGCATACAACTAACTCTTTACCTTTTTAGAGAAAATCAATCAACAGATAATTATCATCAACAATTTTCAACAAGTTCAAGATTAGTTCCTGAAACAAGGCAAAGCAACTATCTACACGACCATTCAAAAGCAATCCTACACGAATTCCTTCTCATATAATTTCAGATGCAGCTCCGCACGGGCTCGTCCTGAAGAAATCTTACACATATTCCTTCTCATATATTTTCAGATACAGCTTCACACGGGCTCATCCTGAAGAAATATTACATGGGTTCCTTCTCATATACGTTTCCAGATGCAGCTTCACACGGGCTCATCCTGAAGAAATCTTACACGGATTCCTTCTCATATACTTTCAGATGCAGCTTCACACGGGCTCATCCTGAAGAAATATTACACGGGTTCCTTCTCATATACTTTCAGATGCAGCTTCACACGGGCTCATCCTGAATAAATCTTACACGGATTCCTTCTCATATACTTTCAGATGCAGCTTCACACGGGCTCATCCTGAAGAAATCTTACACGGGTTCCTTCTCATTTCCAGATGCAGCTTCACACAGACTCATCTTGAAGAAATTTTACATAGATTCCTTCTTATATACTTTCAGATGTAGCTTCACACGGGCTCATCCTGAATAAATCTTACACGGGTTCCTTCTCATATGTGTTTCCATATGTAGCGTCACACGGGCTCATCCTGAAGAAATCTTACACGGATTCCTTCTCATATACTTTCAGATGCAGCTTCACACAGGCTCATCCTGAAGAAACCTTACACGAATCTCTTCTCATATACTTTCGGATGCAGCTTCACACGGGCTCATCCTGAAGAAATCTTACACGGATTCCTTATCATATACTTTCAGATGCAGCTTCACACGGGCTCATCCTGAAGAAATCTTACATTGGTTCCTTCTGATATACATTTCCAGATGCAGCTTCACACGGGCTCATCTTTAAGAAATCTTACATGAATTACTTCTCATATATTTCCAGATGCAGTTTCACAGACTCATCCCGAAGCAGCCTTACACAGGCTCCTTCTCATACATTTCCAGATGCAGTTTCACACGGACTCATCCCGAAGCAGTCCTACACAAGCTCCTTCTCATACATTTCCAGATGTAGTTTCACACAGACTCATATCGAAACAACCCTACACAAGCTCCTTCTCATGAATTTCCAGATGCATTTTCACATAGACTCATCCTGTAGCAGCCCTACCCAGGATCCTTCTCATATATTTCCAGATGCAGTTTCACACGGACTCATCCTGAGGCAGACCTACCCAGGCTCTTTCTCATGTATTTCCAAATGCAACTTCATACATGCTGATCCTGAAGCAATCTTACATGCGTTCCTTCTAATTTATTTCCAAATCCAGCTTCACACGGGCTCATCCTGAAGCAATCTTACACGGGTTCCTTCTAATGTATTTCATAATGCAGCTTCACACGGGATCATCCTGAAGCAATCTAGCACGGGTTCCTTCTAATACATTTATGGACCCGGCTTAACACGAGTCCATTCCAGCATATCATTCAGATTCAATCGACCAAAGATTTATTCTGATACTTCTCTGACACCTATTGTTTCAGTATAAATCGACCAAAGATTTATTCTGATGCTTCTTCAAATCTCTATTAACAGTCACCTTGGATGGCATCTATAAGCTCGTCTCTAACAACTATTCATCACCTCTCCAAATGGAACCTGTTAAGCCCATTTCCTACGCAATCAGCTAACACATTACTTTGTGCATCAGCGAGTGCAAATTTCTGGGCACTCTAGTGTTCAATCATCTTCCACCTTCAAGTCACGAATGACGGACCCGCCAATCTAACTCTTCAGGTTTAAGAAGATTGAACAGGGGAAGCTGTTGTACCCCAAAAATTTTCCTCTTATTTCTCAAGACATTTCTCACAAAGATCTCCAATGGCTCAAACCTGCACAAGTGTTGACTAGGTCAAACCATCTCTCAACACTGATGCTTCAAATTAGGGTTTTTATTTTCACAAGGACAATTGGACTTTTAATTCCTCGAATGAATTTCATGGATCATTATAGACCTCCAAGAATACTCATATCAAGTTTCAAGTTTTGAATCACAATTTTTCTCAGTCAATTTCTCAGATGATTGAAAATCAGTTGTATTGGGTGAAAAGTCAACTATTGTCAACCTAAGTCAAACTTCATGATTTTTGGCCAACATCAATTTCAAAGATCATGATCCATCAAGATATTCAAAAATATGAAGCTTTATCATCAAGAAATCATGAAAGTCAAAAGTCAATGTGAAAAAGTCAAACTTTTCAAGACTTGGAAATTTTTTCTAAGTGTTTTTATACATGATAATTTCATTACTTCATGTCAATCTTTCACCAAGATGCAAGATGATTTAAACATAACTTTCAACATGAAACTTGTAGATCTTGATGAGATCTACAATTTTGATTTGATGATCAAGTCCTAGAAGTGCTTGGATTTTGAGTTATAAATTCCTAAAGTCATGACATTTTTCATAAAACACTTAGAGAAATTTTCAACAGGTTTTGGTCAGTTTTCATCTCAACTTCTTGGCCAATTTTCATCAAGTTCCAATTTGATTTATACAAAATGGTCAACATGAAAGTTATAGACAATGTTTCAATCTTTCAAAACATCCAAGAGCATAAATTTATCATACTTGATCTAGGAGATTCAAAGGCATGAAGTTGGGCATCCATTCTTGAATTACTAGTCATTTTTATGAAGAACACATAATACAATCTTCATGTTGTGCTGCATGATCTTACTTTGTATGCCTTCTAACATGCAAATATAACTATAATTAATTGTTTACACAAACTTTTGATCTATGATCCAAGTTGTTAAGGCATTATCCAATCCATTTTGCCATTTATGGCACAAAGGCACCATTGTCATTCACATAAAGCATGCTTTACACAAAGTCAGCTCCCCTTGAGTCTCTAAACTATTTTTTCTGCACACACGATGTCAAAGCAAGAAGCAACATGACTAAAAACTCTTATCCACTTCAAATACCTTTTGTACCATGCATTGGGACATCAAATTTCACATAACTTGGTTGTTTCATCTCAACCAAACCAGAATTCCACAGCTTGTGAGACAAACTCTCTCATCCTCTCAAACCTTCTCTATAAATAGAGAGGATATTTTCAAGCTAAAGGCCAGAAGTTTTTGTTGTGTAGACAAGTTTCTCAAAATCCCTCATACTCTCAAAAAAACATAATTGTCCATTAAACCTCCACTCTTGAGCTTTGAAGTCCAAATCTTTGAACCTCTCACACCTTGCAAGTTCTGTCCAAACAAACTTTCTAAGCACTCCACATACATCATATAGGAGTTGTTCAAACACGAGAAAAACTTTTGTTACATCATCATCACCATTTTCCAAACCCAAAAACAGCCACCTAAAACTTGACTTCTCCAACTCTAAATCAAAACACGAATTTTAATTTCTAGGTAAGTTTTCTTGACTTTGAACTCTTAATACAAGCATTATTAGTGGTTCATTTGTGAAGATAAAATTTAGATATCATAGCCCCGAAGCTAACTATATGGTTACTTTTTCACTTAAACTAACCATGTGTTGATAATTGACTTATATATGTGACAGAATAATGTTAGAAGTAAAAAAACAACAGTATGAGTCGATGCATATCTCTATGAGTTGACTCATATTAGGTACAAAACAGGTTATGAGTCAATACAAGGCATTATGCATCAATGCATACTGTTATCAAGACATGTTATAGAGAGACAGAATATGTATGAGTCGATGCAAAACATGAATGCATCGATGCAACCAAGAAATGAGTCGATGCACATCATTATGTATCGACTCATACTGAGTTGGTTTTGACTTTCAAGAACAAGAAATGATATGTATTGATGCATAAGTGCATGCGTCAATGCATAAAAGTTTTCGTATCAATGCATAAGTGCATGCATCAATGCATAAAAGTTTTCGTATCAATGCATAAGCGCATGTGTCATTACATAATTTTTTTTTTTAAAAAACAATTTTCCTTTTTTTACATTATCTTTATATTTATTTATATTTTTATTGTTATTCATTATTCAATATGGTTGTAATAGTAATTAGGTTTTAATTTCTTTCATTCCCCATTTGTAAATATGTATCCCTCATCCCCTAAAGTATTGTAATAGTGTAGGACATTTAATTTCCGCAATTTACCGCTTTCCATATTATTGTTAATAATTAGGGTGTGTATGGCAAGACATAAAATCAAAAAGTAGAAAACCCTAATTTAAAGACAAGATGCATGAAATCAATACACTTTGCACACTTGCACCTCTATGGTTAACCTCACTTGTTGCCTTAAAGAATAAAACAGTTATGTCCCTCGAACGTGGGATACTTTAGCAATGACCCTCGAATACAAGATCGTAGTCCCTCGACGATCCTTCAATGTTACCTTTGGTAAACAATCTTAGAAACTTAAGATAAATTTCTAAGGTATCCTACAATGTTGCCTTCTATGACTATACGATGACCCACGTCCGTCCCTTCACATCCAATGATAGGGATTCTTATCAATCAATGGTAAGATAGAAATATCTAAAGGAGGAGGAAAAGAACTAAGACTTTTTGAGTAGGTAGAACGTTCATAGTTTCTTGCTCACAACCATTTTCAAAACATCTCTCAAAATACACCAACACTTTCAAATGAAATATTTTCAAAAATCAACACTTTGTATACATTCTTATAGAGACGAGAATCATTACAAAGTTTGCCTAAACAAAGACACTTTTCAAAAATACTTTCAAAACTTATCACAAACACATTTCAAACAAAGAATTTCAAAGTGGGCAAGAACCTGTAGATAATTACAAATGAAAAGGGTGCTAACACCTTCCCTTTTCATAACTTACCCCCCGAACCCAAGAAAATTCTCAAAAGGTCTTTCCTGTTATTTTCACCCTTTTCTTTATTGGATAAAAAAAGTCGATGGCGACTCTTGCTATCCACAATAATTGCGATAAAACACAAAACACCCAAGTCAGTTCTCCCACCGTATTAGACATATGTTACATGATATTATCTTTTCTAGAGTGAATCGTTTTAGGCGTAGGTTTTAATTAATCGTAGTAGCATGATGTGTGCTTTGTGCTCAGTTTCATTCGATTCGGTTGATCATTTGGTTGTAACGTGTGGGTTCACATATTTTCTTTCATATAGAATGTTTAGCTTTGTTGGTAGAGTTATTTTTATTTATCTTTCTATTATAGGTATTTTTTCAAGTATTGAGGTTTTGTATGGAGTAAGATTCAGGTGATCAGTCTTCTTACCATTTTGCATGTGATGATATGAACTATTTGGATTTTTCGTAATAATGTTACTTTTTGTAATAAAATCTTGATTGTTGATCACAATGTTACTAGATTATGTGTATTTTATGAAAGTGAGTTCAGTCTCATCTCCACTTGTAATTGATTTTATTCTAATATTTTAATTATGATAGATTCAAAACAAAATATTTACAATTTAAAAATAGAAGTTAGAAATCTTCATTAATCAATTGAATGTTGTCAACTCCATTTGTAAGATTAGCTTCTATTAAGTCTCTGCACCTATCCTTTTTTATTTTAACTTTATGAACTTCTATTATTTTTTTGTTTTTGGAAAGAAGGATTTGGCTCAGGATTGCCCTTTTCTAATTCCAGGATTTCTCTGAATTTAAAAGTTTTCACTTAGTACGTTTTCATACAAAGGCTCAATCCAATTAAGTCCGTAGTATCTACCAATTTCGACAAATCCCCCGTTTTTCTTTGAGATTGATATCATATCTCATTTTGATATTTTTTCATTTGTATTATGAGAATTATATGCTAAAACTGTTGAATTTCTTCGAAACCTACTTTCATTTTGGGAAAAAATTTCTTCTATTTATTTTTTGTTAATTGATTTTCTTTCATCTATATCAGATACTCCTATTTAGTCCAATCAGAAATGATTTTATTTTCTTTGTATTTGCTATTCAATATATATAGATATATACTACATATCTCTCTATTTTAGATGTCTCATTCTATAATTTTTGGATAGAATTTAGAATACATTAATGTTCTATTTTTTTTCTTCGATATGATTTATCATTTATAGACATTAACAAGATCATTCCCTCTAGCAGCACCTTGCCTTAGAGCAACCTGATACAAACTTTTCTATCTCAAGAAGAGATACAATATCACTTTTACTTTCAAATAATTTTAAAATAACTCTCTCTTTAGTAGTGATATAATATAATTTTTATTTTCAAATAATTTTAAAACAATTGACTGTTAAGAAGTTAGTATAATTGTCTGTCATTATAGGAGGACAAGAAAACTAATCCATTAAAGACAAGAAAACTAATGAGAATTGCTAAATATGATAAGATTTGGCTTTCAAATTTGTTAGATCTGCTTCTGAGGAGAATAAAACAAATAATGAGGTGAATAAGATCTAAATATAATAAGATTCAACTTTTTAATTTGTTAGATCTACTTCTGAGGAAAATAAAACAAGTTATGAGGATAATAAGATCTAAATATAATAAGATTCGGATTTCCAATTTTTAAGATATAATTCTGAGGAGAATAATAAAAATTATGAGAAGAATAGGATCTAAATATAATAAGGTTCGACTTTTCAATTTGTTAGATCTATTTCATATATTTTAGTATCTTCTCTTGATATATATGCATACAAAGGCGGAACTAGGGGAGGACTGTGGTGGGCCACGACCCACCAAAATAATTTTTTTATAACATATAAATTTTTACTATAATATTTTAAAAAATATTATTATATGAAAATTTTTCATTCCATTTTAGACAGTATTCACACAATACTTCTCTGACGTAGCTTCTTCTCTATTTCTCCCTTTTGTCATACATATCTAAATTTCATCTTATTCTCTTTGCTTCTTCTTCCTTCATGTGATTATTATTTTTCTTTCAATTTTATATATATTATTGTTTGATTCTCTTTTTTAATGTATCGCTTCCCCTAACAATGCAATGGAAGCATATCAAGACTTGTTGAATAAAGAGGCACATATTAAGAATGTTTCCCAAAAACAAAGCTCATATCAAATAAAGAAGAATCAACTATGTCTCAAGGCTTCAGTTGGCATTGTTTATTGGTTGACACTTCAAGCTTGTGGCTTTAAGGGCCATGATGAATCTAGCGAGTCACAAAACCAAGGTAATTATCATGAGTTGCTAAAACTCTTGGCATCTTATAATGATGAAGTAGAAAAGCAGTCTTGGATAATTATCCATAAATTGACACATATACTTCACATAAAATTCAAAAAGAGATCTTGGAAATTATTGCTAGTAGGGTTAGAAAGCATGTGCATGAAGAAATTGGTGATTCCAAATTTTGTATCCTAGTTGATGAAACTCATGATGAGTAAAAAAGGGAACAAATGACTCTTCTTTTAATATTTACTAATAAATTTAGTTTAATACAAGAGAGGTTTTTTGATGTGGCACATGTGAATGACATGGTGACATTAACTCTTAAGAAAAATGTATGTGATATACTTTCTCGACATAACTTTAATGTTTCTAACCTTCATGGTTAAGGGTATAACGGTGCGAGCAATATGAGAGGAGAATGGAATGGTTTATAAGCATTATTTATGAAGGATTCTCCTTATGCATACTACTTCAGTTGATTTTATCATTGGTTGTAACGTTCTTTAGGTACTGCTTCAAGAGTAATCAAACCAATAAATAAATTCTATGAAAAACTAACTGATGTGGTCAATATTGTTTGTTCTTCACCAAAGTGACATGATGAGTTACAAGAAGCCCAATTAAAAGAAATTGAATATTTCTTAGAGATTGATGAGATCATTACTAGTAAAGGTGAAAATCAAATTGGTACTTTGAAACGAGAAGGGACTACTTGTTGGGGATTACATTTCAATTCTATTTGTAGCTTGATGAATATGTATGAAGAAAATTCTCGTGGTTTAAAAAAATTATAAAATTAAGGAGAAAATTATAATACACGTGGGGATGGTGATGATTATTAAAATTACTCGAAGGAATTTGATTTTATATTGATCTTGCATTTGATGAAAGAAATTATGGGGATAACATATGTACTTTGTTAAGCTTTACAACAACAATAACAGGATTTGGTTAATGCTATGATTTTAGTTTGTGCAACAAAAACTCTTATTCAAGAACTAAGATAAAATGGTTGGGATAAGTTGTATGCTAATGTGATGTCTTATTGTTTGAGACATGATATTGAGATTCCTAATCTTGATGATACTCATGCAGCTTCAATATTCATCATCAAAGGATACCACCTATTGCTTTCAGTGTTATCTATTTTAAAAAAGGACCAAGTGGAAGTTCTGGATCTGATCCCTTTATTGCTACATGTTTTAGAGGTTGGAAAAGAGTGAGATATGGAAAGAATTGTGCTTTTCTTAAGCATATAGGGAAAGATCTTCGCTTGACACATAACAATGCAATGGAAGCTTATAAAGACTTGTTAAATAAATAGGCACATATTAAGAATATTTTCAAAAAACAAAGCTCAAATCAAAGTAAGAAGAATCAACTATGTCTCAAGGCTTAAATTGACACTGTTTGTTAGTAGACACTTCAAGCTTGTGCTTTTAGGGGCAATCATGGATCTTGCGAGTCATAAAACCAAGGTAATTTTCTTGAGTTGATAAAACTCTTGGCATCTTATAATGATGAAATAGCAAAAGCAAAGCTGGATAACTCTCCACAAAATGACAAATATACTTCACATAAAATTCAAAAAGAGCTCTAAGAAATTATTGCTAGTAAGGTTATAAAGCATATCCGTGAAGATATTTATGATTCCAAATTTTGTATCCTTGTTGATGAAGCTCATGATGAGTCAAACAAGGAGCAAATGGCTCTTGGTTTAAAATTTGTTGATAAATTTGGTTTAATACAAGAGAGGATTTTTTATCTGTCACACGTGAATGAGACAACAACATTAACTCTTAAGAAAAATGTATGTGATATACTTTTTCGACATAACCTTGATGTTTCTAACCTTTGTGGCCAAGGTTGTGATGGTTTAAGAAATATTAGAGGAGAATGGAGTGGTTTACACGCATTATTTATGACGGGTTCTCCTTATGCATACTACGTTTGTTGTTTTTCTCATCGGTTGCAACTTGCTTTAGTTACTACTTTAAGATAAATCAAACCAATAAGTAAATTCTTTGAAAAGCTAACTTATATGGTCAATGTTGTTTGTTCTTAACCAAAGCGACATGATAAGTTACAAGAAACTGAATTAAGAGAAATTTAATATTTGTTACAGATTGATGAGATCCTTACTAGTAAAGGTCAAAATTAAATTGGTACTTTGAAACGAGCTGGGACTACTCGTTGGGGGATCATATTCAAATTCTATTTGTAGCTTGAGGAATAAGTATGAAGTAACATGTATTGTTTTAAAAAAAATCAAAAGAAGGAGCAAATTATAATACACATGGGGATGGTGATAATTGTTACATTTACTTGTTGGAATTTTATTTTATATTGATTTTGCATTTAATGAAAGAAATTATGGGGATAACATATGTGTTTTTCAAGCTTTACGACATCAATCACATGATGTGGTTAATGCTATGATTTTAGTTCTTGCAACAAAAACTCTTATTCAAGAGCTAAGAGAAAATGGTTGGGATAAGTTGTCTGCTAAAGTGATGTCTTATTGTGTGAGACATGATATTAAGATTCCTAATCTTGATGATACTCATGCAGCTTCAATATTCATCTTAAAAGGATGCCACATATTGCTTTAAATGTTATATTTTTTAACAAAGGACCAAGTGTAATATCTGGATCTGATGCCTTTATTACTACATATTTTAGAGGTTTGAAAAGAGTGAGATATGGAAAGAAATTTGCTCTTAAGCATATATGGAAAGATCTTCACTCGGCACATAACAATGCAATAGAAGCTTATCAAGACTTGTTAAATAAAGAGGCACATATTGAGAATGTTTTCCAAAAACAAAGCTCGAATCGAAGAAAGAAAAATCGACTATGTGTCAAGGCTTCAATTGACACTGTTTGTTGGTTGACACTTCAAGCTTGTGCTTTTAGGGGCCATGATGAATCTAGAGATTCACAAAACAAAGGTAATTTTCTTGAAATGATAAAACTCTTGGCATCATATAATGATGAAGTAGCAAAAGCAGTGTTGGATAATGCTCCACAAAATGACAACATATACTTCACATAAAAGTCAAAAATAGATCTTGGAAAAAATTGCTAGTAGGGTTGGAAAGCAGATCCGTGAAGAAATTGGTTATTACAAATTTTGTATCCTTGTTGATGAAGCTCGTGATGAGTCAAACAAGGAGCAAATGGCCCTTTTTTAGGATTTATTGTAAATTTGGTTTAAGACTAGTGAGGTTTTTTGATATGGCACACATGAATGACAATGCGACATTAAGTCTTAAGAGAAATGTACGTGATATACTTTATCGACATAACCTTGATGTTTCTAACCTTCGTGGCCAAGGGTATGATGGTGCAAGATATCTGAGAGGAGAATGAAATGGTTTACAAACATTATTTTTGAAGGATTATCCGTATTCATACTATGTCTTTTAGTTTTCCCATCAGTTGCAACTTGCTTTAGTTATTGCTTCAAGAGAACTCAAACCGATAAATAATTTCTTTGAAATAATAACTCATGTGGTCAATGTTAATTGTTATTCATCAAAGCGACATGATTAGTTACAAGAATCCCAATAATAAGAAATTGAAAATTTGTTAGAGATTGATGAGATCTTTACTGGTAAAGGTGAAAATCAAATTGGTACTTTGAAGTGAGTTGGGACTACTCGTTGGGATTCATATTTAAATTCGATTTGTAGCTTGATGAATCTGTGTCAAGCACCTTGTCGTGTTTTAAAAAAATTATCAATGGAATGAGAAAATTATAATACACTCGGGGATGTTGATAATTGTTACATTTACTTGTAGGATATTTATTTTATATTGATCTTGCATTTGATGAAAGAAATTATGGGGATAACAAATGTTCTTTGTCAAGCTTTACAACAATAGTCTCAAGATGTAGTTAATGATATCATTTTAGTTCGTGAAGCAAAAACTCTTATTCAAGAGCTAAGATAAAATGGTTGGGATAAGTTGTTTGTTAATGTAATGTCTTATTATGTGAGACATGATATTGATATTCCTAATCTTGATGATAATAATGCAGCTTCAATATTTCTTGTCAAAGGATTTAGTATATTGCCTTCCATGTTATCTTTTTTAACAAAGGACCAAGTGGAAATTTTGGATCTGATTCCTTTATTACTACAAGTTTTAGAGGTTGGAAAATATTGAGAGATGGAAGGAATTGTGCTTTTCTTAAGCATATAGGGAAAGATATTCACTCTGCACATAACAATGCAATGGAAGCTTATCAAGACTTATTGAATAAAGAGGCACATATTGAGAATGTTTTCCAAAAACAAAGCTCAAATTGAAGAAAGAAGAATCGACTATGTCTCAAGGCTTCAATTGACACTGTTTGTTGGTTAACATTTCAAGCTTGTGCTTTTAGGGGCCATGATGAATCTAGAGATTCACAAAACAAAGGTAATTTTCTTAAAATGATAAAACTCTTGGCATCTTATAATGATGAAGTAGCAAAAGCAGTGTTGGATAATGCTCCACAAACTGACAAAATATACTTCAAATAAAAGTTCAAAAGAGCTCTTGGAAAAAATTGCTAGTAGGGTTAGAAAGCAGATCTATGAAGAAATTGGTTTTTCCAAATTTTGTATCCTTGTTGATGAAGCTCGTGATGAGTCAAACAATGAGCAAATGGCTCTTTTTTAGTATTTATTGTAAATTTGGTTTAAGACTAGTGAGGTTTTTTGATGTGGCACACATGAATGACAAGACGACATTAAGTCTTAAGAAAAATGTATGTGAAATACTTTCTAGACATAACCTTGATGTTTCTAACCTTCGTGGCTAAGGGTATGATGGTGCAAGATATCTGAGAGGAGAATGTAATGGTTTACAAACATTATTTTTGAAGGATTATCCTTATTCATACTATGTCTTTTAGTTTTCTCATCGGTTGCAACTTGCTTTAGTTATTGCTTCAAGAGAACTCAAACCGATAAATAATTTCTTTGAAAAGATAACTCATGTGGTCAATGTTAATTGTTATTCACCAAAGCGACATGATTAGTTACAAGAATCCCAATAATAATAAATTGAACATTTGTTAGAGATTGATGAGATCTTTACCGGTAAAGGTGAAAATCAAATTGGTACTTTGAAGTGAGCTAGGAATACTCGTTGCGGATCATATTTAAATTCGATTTGTAGCTTGATGAATCTGTGTGAAGCACCTTGTCGTGTTTAAAAAAAATTATCAATGGAATGAGCAAATTATAATACACTTGGGGATGTTGATAATTGTTACATTTACTTGTAGGAAATTTATTTTATATTGATCTTGCATTTGATGAAAGAAATTATGGGGATAACAGATGTTCTTTGTCAAGCTTTACAACAACAGTCTCAGGATGTAGTTAATGCTATCATTTTAGTTCGTGCAGCAAAAACTCTTATTCAAGAGCCAAGATAAAATGGTTGGATCAAGTTGTTTGTTAATGTGATGTCTTATTGTGTGAGACATGATATTGAGATTCCTAATCTTGATGATAATAATGCAACTTCAATATTTCTTGTCAAAGGATGTAGTATATTGCCTTCCATGTTATATTTTTTACCAAAGGACCAAGTGGAAATTTTGGATCTTATTCCTTTATTACTACAAGTTTTAGAGGTTGGAAAATATTGAGAGATGGAAGGAATTGTGATTTTCTTAAGCATATAGGGAAAGATATTCACTCTGCACACAACAATGCCATGGAAGCTTATCAAGACTTATTGAATAAAGAGGCACATATTGAGAATGTTTTCTAAAAACAAAGCTCAAATTGAAGAAAGAAGAATCGAATATGTCTCAAGGCTTCAATTGACACTGTTTGTTGGTTGACATTTCAAGCTTGTGCTTTTAGGGGCCACGATGAATCTAGAGATTCACAAAACCAAGGTAATTTTCTTAAAATGATAAAACTCTTGGAATCTTATAATGATGAAGTAGTAAAAGCAGTGTTGGATAATGCTCCACAAAATGACAAAATATACTTCACATAAAAGTCAAAAAGAGCTCTTGGAAAAAATTGCTAGTAGGGTTAGAAAGTAGATCCATGAAGAAATTGGTTATTCCAAATTTTGTATCCTTGTTGATGAAGCTCATGATGAGCTAAACAAGGAACAAGTTGCTATTTTTTAGGATTTGTTGTAAATTTGGTTTAAGAATAGTGAGGTTTTTTTATGTGGCCACCTTCGTGGCCAAGGGTATGATGGTGCAAGAAATCTGAGAGGAGAATGGAATGTTTTATAAGCATTATTTTTGAAGGATTCTCCTTATTCATACTATGTATGTTGTTTTTCTCATCGATTGTAACTTCCTTTAGTTATTGCTTCAAGAGAAATCAAACCAACAAATAATTTCTTTGAAAAGATAACTCATATGGTTAATGTTAATTGTTATTCACCAAAGAAACATGATTAGTTACAAGAATCCCAATGATAGGAAATTGAACATTTGTTAGAGATTGATGAGATCTTTACTAGAAAGGGTGAAAATCAAATCGATACTTTGAAGTGAGTTGGGACTACTTATTGGGGATCATATTTAAATTCAATTTATAGCTTGATGAATCTGTGTGAAGCACCTTGTCGTGTTTTAAAAAAATTATCAAAGGAATGAGCAAATTATAACACACTTAAGGATTTTGATAATTGTTACATTTACTTGTAGGAAATTTATTTTATATTGATCTTGCATTTGATGAAATAAATTATAGGGATAATATATGTTCTTTGTCAAGCTTTACAACAATAGCCCCAGGATATGGTTAATGCTATGATTTTAGTTCGTGCAGCAAAAACTCTAATTCAAGAGCTAAGAGAAAATGGTTGGGATAAGTTGTTTGTTAATGTGATGTCTTATTGTGTGAGACATGATATTGAGATTCCTAATATTGATGATAATAATGAAGCTTCAATATTCACCGTCAAAGGATGTCGTATATTGCCTTCCATGTTATCTTTTTTAATAAAGGATCAAATGAAAATTTTGGATCGGATGCCTTTATTACTACAGGTTTTAGAGGTTGGAAAAGAGTGAGATATGGAAAGAATTGTGCTTTTCTTAAGCGTATAGGGAAAGATCTTCACTCTGCGCATAACAATGCAATGGAAGCTTATCAAGACTTATTGAATAAAGAGGAACATATTGAGAATGTTTTCCAAAAGTAAAGCTCAAATCGAAGAAAGAAGAATCGACAACGTCTCAAGGCTTCAATTGACACTGTTTGTTGGTTGACACTTCAAGCTTGTGCTTTTAGAGGCTATGATGAATCTAACGAGTCGCAAAACCAAGATAATTTTCTTGAGTTTCTAAAACTATTAGCATCTTATAATGATGAAGCAGCAAGAGTAGTGTTGGATAATTCTCCATATAATGAGAAATATACTTCACATAAAATTCAAAAAGAGCTCTTGAAAAAAATTGCTACTAGGGTTAGATAGAATATCCGTGAAGAAATAGGTGATTCCAAAATTTGCATCCTTGTTGATGAAGCTTGTGTTGAGTCAAATAAGGAACAAATGGCTCCTATTTTAAGATTTGTTAATAACTTTGGTTTAATACATGAGAGGTTTTTTGATGTGACACGTGCGAATGACACGACGACATTAACTCTTAAGAAAAGTGTATGTGATATACTTTCTCGACATACCTTGATGTTTTTAACCTTCGTGGCCAAATATATGATGGTTCAAGAAATATGAGAGGAGAACGGAATGGTTTATAAGCATTATTTATGAAGGATTATCCTTATTCATACTATGTGTGTTATTTTGCTCATGGGTTGAAACTTGCTTTAGTTACTGCTTCAAGAAAAATCAAAACAATAAATAAATTCTTTGAAAAGCTAACTTATATGGTCAATTTTTTTTTGTTTTTTACCAAAGCGACATGTTGAGTTACAAAAACCCAATTAGGGGAAATTGAACATTTGTTAGAGATTGATGAGATCCTTACTAGTAAAGGTGAAAATCAAATTGGTACTTTGAAATGAGTTGGGACTACCCGTTGGGGATCACATTTCATTTCTATTTGTAGCTTGATAAATATATATGAATTAACATGTCGTTTTTTAAAAAATTCCAAAAGAAGGAGCAAATTATAATGCACGTGGGATGATGATAATTGTTACAATTACTTGTAGGAATTTGATTTTATATTGATCTTGCATTTAATGAAATAAATTATGGGGATAACAAATGTACTTTGTCAAGCTTTACAACAACAATCAAGGGATGTGGTTAATGCTATGATTTTAGTTCGTGCATCAAAAACTCTTATTGAAGAGCTAGTAGAAAACGGTTGGGATAAGTTTTATGCTATTGTGATGTCTTATTGTGTGAGACATGATATTGAGATTCCTCATCTTGATGATACTCATGCAGTTTCAACATTCACCTTTAAAGGATGCCTCATATTGTCTTCCATGTTATCTTTTTTAACAAAGGACCAAGTGGAAATTTTGGATCTAATACCTTTATTACTACAGGTTTTAGAGGTTGGAAAAGAGTGAGAGATGGAAATAATTGTGTTTTTCTTAAGCATATAGGGAAAGATCTTCGCTCGACACATAACAATGCAATGAAAGCTTATCAATACTTGTTAAATAAATAGGCATATATTGATAATGTTTTCCAAAAACAAAGCTCAAATTAAAGAAAGAAGAATCGACTATGTCTCAAGGCTTCAATTGACACTGTTTGTATGTTAACACTTCAAGCTTGTGCTTTTAGGGGCAATTATGAATCTAGCGAGTCCCAAAACCAAGGTAATTTTCTTCATTTTATAAAACTCTTGGAATCTTATAATGATGAAGTAGCTAGAGTAGTTTTGGATAATGCTCCAAAAAATGACAAATATACTTAGCTCGTGGAAAAATTGTTAGTAGGAATAGAAAGAATATTCGTGAAGAATTGGTGATTCCAAAATTTGTATCCTTGTTAATGAAGCTCGTGATGAGTCAAACAAGGATCAAATGGCTCTTGTTTTAAGATTTTATTATAAATTTGGTTTAATACAAGTGAAGTTTTATTATGTGACACGTGTGAATGACACAACGAAACTAACTCTTAATAAAAGTATATGTGATATACTTTCTCGACATAACCTTGATGTTTCTAACCTTCATGGTGAAGGGTATTATGGTGAAAGAAATATTAGAGGATAATGGAATGGTTTACAAGCATTATTTATAAAGGATTATCCTTATCCATACTACGTCTGTTATTTTTATCACCGGTTGCAACTTTCTTTAGTTACTGCTTCAAGAGAAATCAAACCAATAAATAATTTCTTTGAAAATCTAACTTATATGGTCAATGTTGTTTGTTATTCACCAAAGTGACATGATGAGTTACAAGAAGCCCAATTAAAAATAATTTGAGCATTTGTTAAAGATTGATGAGATGATTACTAGTAAAGGTGAAAATCAAATTGGTACTTTAAAATGAGTTGGGACTACTCGTTGGGGATCACATTTCAGTTCTATTTGTAGCTTGATGAATATGTATGAAGCAAATTGTCTTGTTTTAAAAAAATCATCAAAGAAGGAGCAAATTATAATACACGCGTGGATGGTGATAATTGTTACAATTACTTGTATGAATTTGATTTTATATTGTTCTTACATTTGATGAAAGAAATTATGGGGATAACATATGTTATTTGTCAACATTTATAATATCAATCCCAGGATGTGGTTAATGCTATGATTTTATTTCGTGCAACAAAAACTCTTATTCAATAGCTAAGAGAAAATGGTTGGGATAAGTTGTATGCTAATGTGACAACCTATGGTGTAATACATGATATTGATATTCCTAATCTTGATGATGCTCATTCTACAACAAGATACGGATGCTCACGTCTTGCAGAGAGTCATACACTAGAACATTACTTTAATGTTGAAGTATTGTTCGCTTTTATTGATCAACAATTACTAGAGTTAAATAGTAAATTTAATGAGCAAGGAATGGATTTGTTAACTCTAATTTGTGATTTGATTCCTTAGGGTAGTTATAAAGCTTTTGACATGGATAATATTTTCACTCTAGTTGAAAAATATTATCATAAGGATTTCAATGAGCGAGATAAGAATATTTTGCAATTTTAGCTTCAAAAATTTCTTATTGATGCCCGTCAATCAGCATTTTTGAAGAATTTTTCAACTATTCTAAAATTATATTTGTGTTTGATTGCAACAAATAGGTATAAAATTTACTTCTTGATTGATAGACTACTCTGTCTTATTATGACTCGTCCAATTTCTACTGTCACAATTGAGAGATCTTTTTTGGAAATGAAAATTATCAAGACTAAGTTGGGAAACAAGATAAAATGCCAATTTTTAACAGATAGTATGACTGTGTACATTGAAAGGGAAATTAGCGCATGTATTAGTTCAAATTATTTTATTGATGATTTCAAGTCACTCACTACATGTAGAGTATTATTTTAAGGTATGTAGTTTATTTTTCTAGTAATCAACTTTGTGCTTATTACGACTTAAATTTATATGCAATATAATTTTTGTATTTAATTTAAATATTATATATATTGTGCATCCCTTATTTAAAGGGGTGTCTTTATCACTATATAAAGTATCTTAAATATTAGCATTCTTAAAAGAAGATTCTCCAACATCCCAGAACATATCCTCTAGTCGGTCTTCCATATATTCATCTTCATCCACTCTTTGACTTTGTGATGTCCGACTTATCTCATTATCTACCTTACCATGTGTGGTACGGTGGGAGAACTGATTAGAGATGTTTTGCGTTTGATCGCAAATGTTACGGTTAGAAAGACTTGCCACCGACTTTTCTTTTATCTAAAAGGAAAGGTGGAAAAGAACAGGAAAGACCTTTGAGATTATTTCTTGAGTTCAGGGGGTAGATTATGAAAAGGGAAGGTGTTAGCACCCTTTTCATCCACAGTTATCTATGGGATCTTAGTTGCTTGCTAGATCACTTGCTTTTGTTTGAAAATGTGCTTTGTTTGGAAAATATGTGTTGTGGTGATTTTGAAAGTATTTTGAAAAGGCGCCTTCGTTTAGGCAAACTTTGTAATAGTTCTCGTTCGTAAGAACATATACAAAGTGTTAGACTTTTGAAAATGTTTCATGTTTTGAAAGATTGTTTTTGGAAGTGTTTGGTGTTTGTTTTGAAAATGAGCATGGATATTTGTTTTGAAAATGAGAAAGCAACTAGGAAGAATCTACCTACTCAAAAGTATTTGTTCATTTCCTCCTTTCCTTTGATATTTCTATCTTACCATTGATTGGTAAGAAGCCTTATCTTTGGATGTAAAGGGACAGGTGTGGGTCATTGTATAGTCATGATAGCAATGTTGTGAGATATCTTAGCATTTCTCTTTGAGGGACTAAGATCATTTTGAAAGGCAACATTTATAGCGTCATCGAGGGACTATGATCTTATATTTTTCTTTGTTTTTGCTAAGACATCCCACATGCATAACACGGTCATTTTTGTAAGGTAACAAAGTGGAATTACCTTAAGGGTGCAAGTGTGCAAGTGTGTTTGATTTACATGCTTGTTTATCTTGGATTAGGGTTTACTAATTGTTGATTTTATCTTTCCATACAAAACCCTAATTACTAACATTTATATGAAAGCGATAAATTTCGGAAAGTAAAATTACTACGCTATTACATCATTAGGGGAGGGGGTATACAAATTTACAAATGGGGATTGTAAGAAAATTAAACCTAATTATCTATTACAACCATATTGGATATTATACAAGAATTGAATAAATGTGAAAGGAAATAAATGGTAAAAGAAATGATTTTTGTTTGGTTTTAATGAAAGGGTTTAGTCTTGACCTAATTAAGTAAAATGATTAATTAAAATTAAATAAATTTAAACTTAAACTAATTAAGAAAGAAATTAAGTTTGAAGCATATTTAGAATTTTTTATGAAAAGGTTTTAAGTTTAATGAAAATAAAATGGAAATTAATAAATTAAAAGAAACCTAAGTTCTAAGTTAATTTTAATTAAGAAAAAGAAAATAACTAAACCTAAATCTAATTATTATTTATATAAGAAAAGAAATTAAATTGTTAAGAAAATATTTTTGTTCTTTTTGTTTTATAAAGAAAATAAACATATAAATGTGAAAATAATAAATAAAATATTTTTTTGGATTTTTAATAAAAATAATAATGATAATAATAATAGTAATAAAAAAAATAATAAAGAAAAATAAAATAAAATATAAAATATAAAAGAAAAAAATTAAATAAAAATAAAAAAGGGTTTGGGTCAGTATGCAAAAAGTAGGCAGGGGGTTAGGAGTCAGCAAAATAACAAAGGCCCGTTGCTTGGAGGCTCATGCGCCTGTTTGTGACAAAAAAGAGAAAAATGTGAAAAATATGAAAAGTGGCAGCGCTGGGGCTTGAACCCACGCCCTGAGCATGAAACGCGCGCTGCCTTACCACTGGGGTGGCTATACATCCGGTAACATAAACAAAACAATAAATACATAACACAAGTCAAGTCCTGAAAATGACTTCATCTTCAACCTCCAGCCATGGTTCCTGTAACTTGCTCATTTCGCAACAAAAATGAAAGATGCAAACCTGAAAGTTGCTCCATTTTTCCATACGAATCCAACCATATAAATATCATAAGCTATAAATCAAAGATGAATGAGAATTTCTAAAAGTACCAAATTCTGATATAACTTTTTTCAGAGATTCAAACCTAAAATTCTCTAAGCTCAATCAATATAAATGAAATCTATGGACATGTACAGTTTCAAGGAAATGATGTCTACATTTTATCTTCACAAATGCAAGCCTAACAATGCTTAAATGAAAAGATAGAAGTTCAGAAATGATACCTTAAAACTGGAAATCGTGAAATGCAAATGAGCTTGATTCAAGGTGCTACAATGATCAAGTTAGCTTCCTCAAGTTCCCAGGAAGCTAATGCAATGATTAGCTTGAGCAATGGATGACTGGAATGGCTTGGAGAAGTCAACTTGCAGTGCTCTGTTTTTGGTTATGGAGGTTGATGAAAATGGTGTTACAGTTGTGTAACAGGGTGTGGGACTATTTGTAGATGATGTTTAGGAACTCTTGGAAGTGAATATCCAAGAAACACACGAGTGGATTCTGAGTTTGGAGTTTTTGGTTAGAATCTGCAACAATGGAGGTTTGTTATACAGTTCTGAGTTTGGGAGAGTTTGAGGGCTTGTGCGTTCCTTATTTATCTTGTAAATAGTGCATATATTTATAGGCAAGATGTTTCAAGTGTTACAACAACTCAGAATTTGAAATCCCAAGTTGTGATAACTTTGCTTGTTTTTGAAGAAAAGAGAGAAAATGAGGTTTCAAGGTTTGTACCAATAATGTAGAATGGTTGAATCACTTTTATCACATTGCTTCTGAATTTGTAGATGGAGTATGATCAGAGGGAACAAGTGATATGCTCAAGAATTGACTTTGTGCATAAAAGCCACTTTTCCAAAATGGCAATGTTGCCTTTCTTCCTAAAATGGTATTAAGCATGGGCAATGCATTGAATGATTGGATTAAAGGTTATAGAAGCTGTGTAAAACATTAATTATGGAGTGACAAACAAGTTTTAGGCCTGCAAAGCAAAGATTATGCAGCCTAGCATGGATTTGGTTCATGTTCATCCTAAAAATCTGCCTTGTAAAACAAGAATGGAACCCTAACTTCTTGCCTTTGATTCTCCTTGATCAAGTATGATTCAACAAGTTCTTGGACATTTTGGAAATATTCTAACATCCTCTACAACCTCTATGTTGTACATTTTTTAAGATTCATCTTGGGACTAGGTGAAAATTTTCCATGAAGTTAGGTCAAAATCCTGCCTAAACTAGGGCAAAATTTCACTAAGTATTCAAGTTTCATGAACATGTCTTCACAAAATCATAACTTGAAATCCAAGAATTTATAGAAAACTTTATGCTCTACAATGTTTTAGATCTCAATTATATCTACAAATTTCATGTTGGAAGTTTCTCTTGAATCATCTTGCATCATTGTGAAAATTTTGATCAAAGTTGTGAAAAAAATGTGAATTTCCAACACTTAGAAAAAAATTTAATTTTAGAAATTTTGACTTTTCAAAATGAAATCTTGACTTTTTGATTTCTTGATGAATAAGTTTCATATTTTGACATGTCTTGATGAATTGTAATCTTTGAAGCTTGATTTTGATCAAAAAGTCAAAGTTTGAGTTTTCAGTGTATAGTTGACTTTTCATTAGTTGACTGAAAATCAACTATCAATCAATTGATCTTGAGAAATGTTTTGAGCCATGCCATTAGGTTAAAATTAAGAATTTTAATCCTAGAGATCATGTATTAAACCAATACGTCATTGATTAGGTCAAAAGTCAAAATTGCACCTTCTCAATCAAAACCCTAATTTTGACCATTTTGCCCTTTTGATGATATGATCAAATTTCTTGAGGAATTGTGATCCAAACTTGATTAAATGACATATATGAATTCATGACATTGATATGGATAAAAAAATTATGAAGTTTGACTGACAATTGACCACAATTGACTTTTTCCCAAATACAGCTGATTTTAGGTCAACTGATCAATTGACTGAGCAAAATGTGATCCAAGACTTGAAACTTGACATGAGAAATCTTAAGAGTCCAAAATGATCCATGAAAGTCATATGGGGTATTAAAAGTCCATTTGTCCTTGTGAAAACCCAAACCCTAATTTGAATCATCAGTGCTAGAGGAGGTGTCTTGAGCTATTCAAACCTTGTGTAGTCTTGAATCAATGGAGATATTATGAGAGATTACTTGAAAAATGAGAGGGAAAATTTTGGGGTACAACAGATGCCCCTGTTCAATCTTCTTAAACCTGAAGAGTTAGATTGGCGGATCCGCCATTCGTGACTTGAAGGTGGAAGATGATTGAACACTAAAGTACCCAGAAATTTGCACTCGAAGATGTATTGGGAATGGGATTATAGATGCCATTTAGAGGAATGAAGGTAAACACTGGAAGAAGTATCAGCACAAATCTTTGGTCGGTTTAGACTAAAACTTGATGTTTTACCTGTGGGAAAAAAGGTTTAGTTAAATGCAGATGTATGCATGATGTTCATAAGATGAATGAGATCATGCTAAGTGCATTTTATATGTATATGCTATGATGTATGAATGTGATATGCATGATTTGTATGGGAAAATAAATCCTTGACTACTGCTGAGAAGTTACTGGGAAGCTGAATCCCGGATTGTTGTTGGGGATGAAGAATATACACATCTTCAACTTTGTTAAAAGAATGCTTCCGTTAGGGATTATCTTTCGCATGTTAGCTGTTATCTAGTCGAATCCAGGCTTCATAACAATTTGCTGAGGATGAGGAAGTTAACTACTATCTGGTCGGATCTAGGCTTCACGGTAACTTACTAGGGAAGAATAAATTATCTGTTATCTGGTCAGATCCAGGCTTCGCAGAAGATTTCTTGAAATTGAACTGTTATCTGGTCTGGTTCCAGGCTTCACAGATCTTTGAAGTGGTTACTACTATCTGGCCGGGTCCAGGCTTCATAGTTTTTCTTTTAAAAGTTACACTATTATCTGGTCGGGTCCAAGATTCGTAGTGTCTTGTTGGGGATTGTAGCTGGTTGTTATTTGGTCGGGTCCAGGATTCAAAATAACTTGCTTGAATAAACGAAGTTGAACTGATATCTGGTCGGATCTAGGCTTCACAGGTTTTGAGGTGGACGAAGTTAATTTCTATCTGGTCGGGTCCAGGATTCACAATAAACTTGTCTGAAGAGATAGGGTTGGACTGATATCTGGTCGGATCCAGGATTTACAATAATTTGCTTGAAACTTAGTTGTTATCTGGTCGGATTCCAGGCTTCATAACAAATTTTTGAGGGGAGTTACTATCTGGTCGGATCCAGGCTTTACAATAACTTACTTGAAAAGATGAAATTGAAAACTGATATCTGGTCAAATCCATGCTTCACAGTGACTTGCTGAGGTAGAGGCAAACTCTACTGGGGAAAAGAAGCTAATCCCTTGTCTGGTTGAGTCCAGGTTCTTCAATATCTAGAAGAGCTTAAACTTTTATCTGGTCGGGTCCAGGTTTCAAAGTACTCAGAAAAGTTACACTATTATCTAGTGGGGTCCAGTCTTCATAGCATTTGGAAAATTGTACTATTATCTGGTCGGGTCCAGGCTTCATATATCTGAAAAGTTACACTAATATCTGGTCGGGTCCAGGCTTTATAGTGTTTTGAATGAATGACATTGACTGTTATCTGGTCGGGTCCAGGCTTCACAACAACTTTTGTAGATAATAAATATTTTGTTGATGACTTTACTGGGGATTAGGGGTTATGGCCCTCTGATTTGTAATAGTCTAAAAACGAAAACTCATTCTGGAGAGGATAGACTCAACTGGGAAGACAGACTATGCCGTAGGAATACAGACTCAGCTGGGGAGTTATGTTACTCGTTGTTTGTTGGGGAAATAAGCCATGTTGGGGAAATAAACCCTGTTGATGAATACTCGATGAACTGCTGATGAGGTGAGTTCTTTGAGGAAGAGATCCATAAGGCTTCTTCTTGGAGGATCAACTTAGCTGGAGAGAGAGATGTCAAGAGATTGAGACTCTGGTTGGACATCAACCTATGCAAAGAGACTTTGTGGGTAACTCTATTGAGGATTGGTTTATTGTAGCCAATCTTGCGGAGATAATGCTAATGAAATAACTTTGTAGGGATATTCCATATACATTAAAGAGATCCTTGCTGCTTCTTAGCAGGACACATGTGCCAAATAGTTTTAATCATGTTCATATGCATATGTTCGTTCAATTTTACTCATTTGACAGTTTTGCATTCAAAACAAAAAAAATAGAAAGTTTGCACTTCAAAGTATATTTGTATTGATATTTTACCTGTAAATAGGTGTGTTCGTACAAAGAGATGGAGATCCTAGTAAGAGGAAATCGTCGAAAGAAAAACAAAAATTTGAAAACAAAAATAGCCATGTGGAAATGATCTCATTGCATTCCAACTCTACTATCGCCTCAATGTCTTCGAGTGCCCCTTGCCGTTGACTGAAGTTGATTGGATTTATCTTGGACCGTTTGAACTCGGACCTTGGTAATAAAGTCGACTGTTGTGATTCCACGGTACATAGTCATACACTTTCAATCCTTAATTTTTTCCTGGACCGCCCTCTCGGGTTTTCAGCCCCCCAAGATACCCATTTTTTCCCAAGTCGCCCTTTCGGGTTTTCAACTTGCCGTGTGTACAATATTTTGCATATATCCCTAATTTTTGCCCAAACCTTTTGGTTTTCCGGGATGCCCTTATTTTGTCTAGGTGTGTCAACCTAGCGGGTCTCTTATGCGTAGTATTTTTTAACTATGTCTGTGTTCACATGATGTGGGAAGTCTTCACCATCCATGGTAGTCAGCATCATGGCACCACCAGAGAAAACTCTCTTGACAACAAATGGCCCTTCGTAGGTGGGAGTCCATTTGCCCCATGGGGTCGCCTTGTGGTAGAATGATGCGCTTTATCACCAAGTCACCAGCTTGATATACTCAAGGCTTGATCTTTTTGTTGAAAGCCTTGATCATACGTTTTTGGTACGTATGACCATGACAAACAGCAGCCAGTCGTTTTTCATTGATCAAGTTCAACTGATCTAATCTTGTGTGAATCTACTCATCTTCGCCCAAGCCTTCCTCATTGATAATCCTTAGTGAGGGAATCTGAACTTCCACTGGCAGAACAACTTCCATGCCATGGACCAAAGAAAAAGGAGTTGCCCTAGTTGATGTCCTAGATGAAGTACGATAGCCATGAAGAGAAAATGGTAACATCTCATGCCAATCTTTATAAGTTACTACCATCTTCTGCACAATCTTCTTAATATTTTTTTTGTCCGCTTCGACTGCACCATTCATTTTAGGTCTATATGGAGAATAATTGTGATACTTGATCTTGAACTGAGTGCAAAGCTCAGCAATTATAGCATTGTTGAGGTTAGTCCCATTGTCGGTGATGATCCTTTCGGGGATACCATAGCGGTAGATGAAGTTATGTTTGATGAATCTGGATACCACATTCTTGGTGACTGAGGCAAACGAGGCGGCTTCGACCCATTTGGTGGAATAATCAATAGCGACCAGAATGAAGCGATGTCTATTGGAAGTAGTGGGCTTGATCTCTCTAATCATGTCAATGCCCCACATTGCAAATGGCCACAAAGCGGTCATGACGTTTAGAGGAATAGGAGGCACATGGACCTTGTCAGCATATATTTGGAATTTGTGACAAGTTCTAGAGTGTTGATGGCAATCAGTCTCCATTGTTGACCAATAGTATCCAGTCCTCAGGATTTTCTTGGCCATCGTATGTCCGTTAGAGTGAGTCCCAAAGAGACCATCATGCATGTCTTCCATGATTTCCTCTGCCTCCTTCTTGTCCACACATCGGATTAGAGCAGAGTCATGGTTGCGTTTGTACAAGATTCCGTTACTTAGGAAGAATTTGGATGAAAATCTTCGTAAGAACTTTCTGTCATTGATGGATGCTCCTTCGGGATACTCTTGTGCTTCAAGGTATCTCTTCACCTCATGGTACCAAGGCTTTCCTGTGTCAGTGTCAAGCTTGCAGCAGTGTGCGGGTTTGTTGAATCTCTCAATTGTAAGGAGCTTCGTTGTCCCATCTGACCTTGAACATTGAAGTCATGGTTGCCAAGGCGCCAACCAACTGATTTTCTTCCATAGGGAAGTGCTCAAAGGTGATCTCTTCGAAGTAAGGTGTCAGAGATAGCACAAGTTCCTTGTAAGGAATGGGATTAGGGTGCTTAGTGTCCCAATGTTCTTTTACTTGGCTAATCACTAGAGTGGAATCCCCAAACATATTTAAATGCTTGATCCTCAAATCAATTGCAGCTCTCAAACCCAAAATGCATGCTTTGTACTTAGCCATATTGTTCGTACAATCAAAGCATAGTCTGGCAGTGAAAGGAGTGTGGCAACCTTCAGGGGAGATGATCATAGCACCGATTCCGTTACCCAAGGTATTGGAAGCCCCATCGAAGACCATAGTCCATCGGGATCCTGGTTCAGGTCCGTCATATGGTGCCGTTTTAGCGCAGTCGGTTACCAGCATGATGTTCTCATCTGGGAAGTCAAAGTTCATGGACTGAAAATCATCAACAGCTTGATGGGCCAAATGATCTGCTAGTACGCTTCCTTTGATGGCCTTTTATGTTATGTATTGAATGTCGTACTCAGTCAAGATCATTTTCCACCTAGATATCCGTCCGGAAAGAGCAGGTTTCTCGAAGATGTACTTGATTGGGTCCATCTTAGAAATCAACAGAGTGGTATGAGTCAACATATACCGTCTTAGCCAGTGAGCAGCCCATGCCAGAGCGTAGAAAGTTTTCTTGAGCAGTGAATATCTGGTTTCACAAGCGGTAAACTTTTTGCTCAGATAGTAAATAGCATGCTCTTTTCGGCCAAACTCGTCACGTTGGCCCAAAACACACCCCATAGAATTCTCTAGTACTGTCAAATACATGATCAAGGGTCTTCCTTCAACTGGAGGCATGAGAATAAGAGGTTCTTGCATATACTCTTTGATTTTGTCGAAAGCAGCTTGGCATTCATCATTCCATCTGACTACTTGATCTTTCTTCAAGAGTTTGAAGATTGGCTCACAAGTAGCAGTCAAGTGAGATATGAAGCAGGCGATGTAGTTAAGACGCCCCAAGAATCCTCTAACTTCTTTTTAAGAGTGGGGGACTGGAATTTCTTGGATGGCCTTTTGTGATCGGTGGAAATAGAACTGACTGTTTTTTAAGCTGGTTTCGCAAAATGTCGCGGTAAGCAAGAGTCGCCACCGTCTTTTATGTTCTCCAACATGGAAAGGATAAAAGCACAGCAAAATTCCTTATTCGAGATGTCTCCCGGTTCGGGAGGTAGATTTATAGAAAGGGAAGGTATTAGCACCCTTTCTATCTGTGGTTATCCACGGGCTCTTAGGTACTTGCTCTTATGTTTTCAAGAATTGTTTGCTTTTAAAGTGTATGTGGGTTTTGAAAAAGTTTCGTTTGAAAAATTTCTAGGTAACTCTTGTATCTGTCCTCAAGAGTGTATGAAATATTTGTTTGAAAACCTTTTGAAAGTGTAGGTGCGAAAAGTTGTTATATTTGTTTTGAAAAGAGCAAGTACACATGAGATCTACCTACTCTAAGGAATTAAGCTGTGTAAGAGTCCTTTAGATAGTGCTATCCCACCATTGAGAGGTAGGTAGCACCATCGTTAGAGGTATTCGGGTCAATTTGATTATTAGGGACATGTGTGGTCACCGAAGCAATAGTAGGACACCTTAGAGGTAACCCTAATGTCCTAGATCCTTTTTATCCGAGGAAACCGTTTCGAGGCAACTGGATCTTAGACAGGAGGGCGACCTCTAAAACACCCTATACTTGACGACCACGTCGAGGCAACCAGTGAGGCATACCCTAGGAGTGGCATGTGCATGTGTGTTGTTTCAGTTTATGTTTATCTTTGAACATGCATTTGTGAGCTACAGATTGATTTTATTTTTCATACAAGTCTTTCATGCATTTTTAACAGTTAAGAGTGCGGAAAACAAAGTGCGAAAATATGAATCTACGCTATTACAGGGCGCGGGTCTATACATCGCCAAAAACATAACCCGTTTGGAAAATAAATGCGGAAAATTAAAGAAAGCAATAAAATCCTAATTAACTATTACATCCTCGGAAGCAGTTACATAATAATCAAAATAATGATAATGCGCGCAAAGAAATAGAATCAGGACGTCCTTAGGGTTTTGACCCTTTTTGAGAAAAGAATTTAAGTTTGTCCTTTTTTGCAATTAATTAAATATTAAGCCTAAAACTAATTAATTAATTATTTAAAAGAAAAAAGTGTTTTTGTGTTTTTTATGTTTTTTAATGAAATAAAATAAAAAGGAATTAAAAGTGTCAAAGAAAAAAAACCTAAAGTCTAATTCATTTTTATTTATTGTAAAAAGATTAAAATTAAACCTAATTAAACAACTAAATTAATTAATGAATTTATTTACAAAAAAAAAGTAATTGAAATTAATAAAAAAATGTTTTTTTTTGGTTTTCTGAATTTTATTGTGGAAAAATAATTAATTATATTAATTAAATAGTAATAATAATAATTAGTAAAGAAAATATAAAAAAGAGAAAAAAGGAAAAGAAAATAAGAACCCAGGGGTGTATTGGCCCAGATGGAGGTTTGGTCTGGAATTCTGGCCCATTTGTTGGCCAGTCCGTTTGGACTTTTGAGATCAACTATGCCTGCGTTGGCTGAGGATTATTGTGGTCCCTCAACATGATCCATGGGATTTGCATTGGAGGCCACCTGGCAGGCTGAGCGCTGGAGTCCATGGTGGAACATTGTTGGAACGCTGCATATGATTGCATTAGAAAAAATGTGAAACAAATATTGGGGGACCTGGGATTCTAACCCAGGTCCCAACGTTCCAAGCCTGCACGCCTTAGCCACTGAGCCAATTGATTCCATTCGTTACAATAATAGGAAAGTAATATTATATGAAATAAAGAGCAATATCCTGGAAAATAAAAGATGCGCGCGTCATTATGTTTGAATGGACCAACCCAAGATCAACACGTCTTCATCCCCTTCACTGAACCTGTAAAAAAACAAAGAGATAGCGGGGGTTTTTAACCCCCACAACCAGCATCCAAAGAAAATAGCGATTAGGCGTACGCTAAATATAAATAGGGCGCGATGGTGTCAACATGTTCGTCTCAATCCCCTGAGTTCAACCATAGGTCTTATGAAGCCTGATTTTTCCTGTGCTGGAAATCCCCAAATTGAAAGCTTCGAAAACCTAGAATTCGTTAATGGTGGTTTTCGTTTCAGGGCGTTATAAGGCAATTAACCAGTACCAAAAGCTTCATGGAGGTTCTAGAAATGTAAAGCACACAAAAAATTTCGTCAATGATGCATGAATAATGAATTATGATTGTGAGATAAATATGCAAACCGTATGACTGTTTCTTAGGATTCCTTGAGCGTTGGCGTGTGATTTTGATCCCTACACGTTCCTGGGAGTGCTAGCAATGTATTAGAAACAAGGACAAGCTTTGAATCACACTAAATTATGGAATTCAGTTTTGAATTTTCTTGAGTTTTTTTGGAATTGATTATGGCTCTTACATCAGCTTTTTCACATCCATAGCACTAGGGTTCACTTGTGCATATGTATTGGAAGGAAATTAGGTCAAAATTTGGGCCAAGGATCCATGGAATTAAGTCTTGAGATTTTGTTGACCATCATTAAAAGACCTTTCCATATTTGAAGCAAAACCAAGATTTCATGCACAAAATATCCCTAGCACGAATTTGTTAGCTGGCATATGGTATATGAAAGTTGTCCAAATCAAAAAGATGCCCTTCCATTAGTTTTTAGATTTTATTTGAATTATTATGGATTTAAAATGAATTAAATCAATAAAAATTAAATAAAAATGGAAAAATAAATGTTTGGTCTTGAAATTAATCATGGGACACGTGGGTGACATGACAAGGCTGGATCAAGTGGAAGAAAGTGGGCCCTTTTGTCAAAAATTGAAGTTTTAAGGATAGTTGACTTTTGCCATTTCACAAAAATTTCCCAACTTCTCCAATGCATATCTTGCTCAATTTTGATGATATGAACATGTTCTTGGACATTTTGGAAAGGTATTGAAGTCCTCTAACCAATTCCTTTGGTCCCATGTAATTTTGATTTACCAATCTCAAGTTATGGTCTTTGAATTAAAGTGCATTTTTGTTGACTTTTGAAAATGACCTATAATGTAGAAATTGATAACTTTTGGTGAGAGCATTTCTTGGACTTGGAATGTGAAGATGAGTTGTAGGAAATGTCATCCTCTTCAAAATGAGCATTGGATGGGATTTTTATGATGAACCATAAAAAAGTTATGCCTTGGTCAAGTTACAGTTGACTTTTCAGTTGTCCAAAAATAGAAACTTTTGCATCTTGATGATTTTTGAGCCATTCTTGTGGAATCATGATCAAGACTTGATCAAATGATGATTGTGAGCTCAAAATAAGATGTTGACCAAAAATTCTGACTTTTGACTGCCAAATGACCATTTTACCCCTGCAGTTGACTGTGAAGCAAATGAAGCTTTTGACTATGCAACCTGACCCTGTGAGCCTTGAAACTTGGCATATGGATGCTTGGCAATGTATATGGGAACATGAGACTTGTTTGAGCCATTTAAAACCTCAAATTCCATGAAAGAACCAAAATCCTAGTTTTGACTGGCTTAGGAGGCAGTTGGACTGTGCAATCCTTGAGCAAATTTGAACCATTTGAAGATGATTCCTGTCAAACCTTGAAGAATATGGGAGGGCAAATTTTGGGGTACAACAGTTGCCCCTGTTCAATCTTCTTAAACCTGAGGATGTAGATTGGCTTGCATGCCTTTCGTGATCCGAAGGTGGAAGATGATTGAACACTAGAGTGCTCTGAAATTTGCACTCACATAGTGGAGTATCAGCAGTGTGATGTCGGGAATGGGCTTACAGATGCCATTTGGAAAGATGGTGGATAGGAGGATGGGCTTATAGATGCCATCTGGAGATGTGACAGAACCTTGTCGGGAATGGGATTATAGATGCCATTTAGGAATGTAACGAGTAGTTGTGGAGATGGGCTTAAAGATGCCATCCGGAGATGTCGATCACGTAAGAGATTCCTTAGAGAGAACTTGCGTACTTGAGAAAGAAAGATAATTTCCTGGCTTGCCACAGGTGTTGATCTTCAATCTCTTCGTGTAGATATGCCCTGGCTAGATACAGGTATCGAATCTTCAACTCTTCATGCAGATATGCCCTGGCTAGATACAGGTGTCGAATCCATAATCAATTGCTCACAGATATGCCCTGGCTAGATACAGGTGTCGAATCTAGAATTAGTTGTCTACAGATATGCCCTGGCTGGATACAGGTATCAAATCTCTAAACTCTTCATGCAGAGACATGCCCTGGCTAGATACAGGTGTCGAATCTACAATCAGTTACTCACAGATATGCCCTGGCTAGATACAGGAATCGAATCTGGAATTGGTCGTCTACAGATATGCCCTGGCTGGATACAGGGATTGAATCTATAAACTCTTCATGCAGACATGCCCTGGCTGGATACAGGTATCGAATCTACAATCAGTTACTCACAGATATGCCCTGGCTAGATACAGGAATCGAATCTGGAATTGGTCATCTACAGATATGCCCTGGTTGGATACAGGAATCGAATCTCTAAACTCTTCATGCAGACATGCCCTGGCTGGATAGAGGTATCGAATCTACAATCAATCACTCACAGATATGCCCTGGCTAGATACAGGTGTCGAATATGGAATTGCGACCGTTGATAGTAATCATCTTTGGATTGGCCTTTTTCCTGAAAAGGCAAAACATCAGTTGTATGCAATGTCATGATGTATGAAATGCATGATGTCATGATGTTCTCAAAAATAAATGAGATAGTGTGATATGATGCGTATCATGTATGTAAGCAGGATGTATAAAATGTGAAATGTTTATGAATGTATTTTCGTCTAGGAGAATAAATCCTTGACGACTGCCGAGAGTTTGTGGAATCCTGGGCTGATGTTGAAGAGTGGAGTTCTTCGTTTCCGCTGGGGATGATGGTTGCAAGAATACACCGGTAGGAGGAGATGACTCCGTTGGGGAATAAACTTGTTGAAGAGATTACCCTGCGGGGAATTACTCTGTAGGGAAGAGATGCTTCGCTGAGAATTTGATGATAACTCCGCTGGGGATTCCGTTGATAAATTCTGTTGAGGGATTTGATGAACTCTGCTAGGGATAGGAAGCACTACGCCGAGGACGATCTTTCCGTTGTAATTAGCTGAGGATAACCCAGTTATAAGCTCTGGTGGGGAATAACCTTTGAATAAAGCCGGGGAGATGCGTCCGTACTCTGCAGGGTATAAGCTTCCAGAATCTACTGGGGATAGCTTCCAGAATCTACTGGGAGATTGATTCAACCCTCCTGGGGAAACTTTTGGACTGTATTGGGGAAGTGGCTCCACTGGGGTGTCTGTATTCCACCGGGGAACAATCTTATATTAAGACTGCCGGGGATGCTTGCTTAGGAACATCTGCATACTCCGCTGGGGAATGTTGAGATTTTCTGGGGGTACCCAACTTCCTTAAGGCTGACAGTAGGCTAACTCTGCTTGGGGAGAGTGTTGCTGACTTGCTGGAGAATACTGTGCCTTTTTAGGGCTGACAGGATACCAACTCTGCTCGGGGGAGAGTATTGCTGAGTCTTATCCTACTCTGCGGGGAGTGGAGATATCTTGGTTACGTTCTTCAGCCGAACCTACCTTGGTACCTTGGAGGATAGAACAGCTGGACTGCTTAGACAATTCCTATTGTCCCAGCTTATGTGGGAGAAGGTACCTGTGGAAGTCTTGATAACTGCCGATTGACAAATCTTCTTCTGGTAAGCAAGTGACGAGATGACGGGACATAGTCGTACGCTTTTGATCCCTAAGTTTTGCCTAGACCGCCCTTTCGGGTTTTCAGTCCATCGGGATACCCATTTTTTCCCAAGCCGCCTTTTCAGGTTTTCGACTTGCCGGGTGTACAGATTTTTTCATTTTCATCCCTTATTTTTTCCCGAACCCTTTTGGTTCGCCGGGAAGCCCTTATTTTGCCTAGGTGTGTCAACCTAGCGGGTCTTTGATTATGCGCAGTATTTTTTCGACTATGTCCATGCTCTCAGGATGTAGGGAGGTGCCCCCGTTGTTGTGTTGCCATGCTACCAGAAGATGCTTGATCAGGCAAGATTCGTTACTGGAATTCATGTCCAATGCCCCAAGTGATTCAGACGGAGACCTGCCTCTGGCTATTTGGCGTTTTGAGAGATTCTCTGAATCTTGACTTAACTGCCCCAGATGATGGACCATGATCATGTCTGCCCCTTTGGTTGGAAGTGCTTTTTCCACTTGATATGACTCTTTTGTTGAGAAGATTTTTGTCCGTAAGATATTCATCGTGCGAATTTCTCTGCTGTTCGAACAAATAGTCATATGCAAACAAAGTTATGTTAAAAATGCAAAGCTTATGTTTGTCTCGAAGTTTTTGAAAAATGCATTTTTTAATAAAACAAGTGAGTTTTTGTAAAACGTGATGTCAACTCGTTATTTTACCGCAAGCCTTAAGGAGTCAGGATACCTTTTGTGACAGTATGCTTTCGAACTAACCCATGCTTCAGCTAGGACTTTTAAGGGTTGTAGCGTGGCCTGGTTCACGGTTTAAGAAACAAAGGATAAAGGCTCAAATTTTATTTGTACCCGCCCGCTCTTCGTGATGTTCTTCAAACCTAAACTCAGTTGATCGTGTGTTAGACCTTGTTTGAGTCTTTGTCCTGATATTCCAATGATGGTTCGGATATTGACAGTTTATTTGGAATAGGCAGTCATTCCTTTTTTTGTTGAGGGTTTGTAGGACCTCTTTCTTTTTTATTTTGTTATCCCTGTTTTTTGCCTGAACTGTTTCTTTTGTATTTACAGTCAGCGGGATGCCCCAGTTTTGTAAGTCTCCTTCATAGGTTTTGACTTAATGGGTTTTTATTTTGAAAGATAATGACTGCCTGTCCTTATGATTATTCGTAACCATCACTGTCTTTTGTTTTGTAAGGACTTCTTTGGTGCCATTCGTTGTGCACCTGGATCAACCGAGAGAACTACCCTGCCCCAGGTTATGATTAAGGGTTTTAATTTTTTTGTAAAAAGAAAAAACTCCTACTTCTTTGGCTCGAAGGGGTTGACGAGGGATTATCTTTCTTATAACTCCAGTGTTTAGGAATTGAAACAATGCCTGTACCTCATCAGCGGGGTTTGTTCAAAAGCATACTGAAGGATCGTGGTATCGTTTTCGTCATCCTCCCTCAAGAGGCTTAGAATTATTAATCGAGCGTTAATCATCACAAAAAATGAAAGTAGTTTGAATATAGCGAATGCGAATATATTGATTCAAAACAGACATATGCGATGCATTGATAAAGTAATAAAGTTTGCTATGACAATAATTGTTTGAACAATCAAAGAAAAATACAATTTGAACATTCGAATGAACAAAAGTTTTTTTTTTTCAATCCTAGGACTTGTCACTTCAAATGGTGAATCTTGTAGGGATAGTAGAAGAACTCAGCCTGGCCATCTTGGGTGAATTCCACTGCTCCTTCATCAATCAGATCCTGGATCTTGTACCTCAACTTCCAACAGTCGTCAGTATCATGCCCCGGGCTGTTAGAATGGTATGCGCACCTGGCCCTAAGATTATAGTTGGGTGAAGAAGTCTTAGGATTAGGGTGAGGTCCTATCAACGTCACCAGATTCAACTTCAACAGGTGTTGCAAAGCTTGGGACAGCGACATGTTGAGCTGGGTGAATTGCCTCCTGGGCTTGTCTGGCTTGCTCTGATCAACCCATTGTTCTTGGTGAGGTCGTTGTTGGACCTGCGAAGTAGTAGCAGCTTGGAGAGGTCTATTCATTGAACCGAACCTTTGACTTCTTGGAGCCTGATTACTGGTTTGGTCCCCAACCTTGACTACTTGCTTCATACTGTCTTGCTGAAGCTGGTGAGGTTGATGCTGAATTCGTGACCCTGAAGCAAGTTGAGGAGCTTTTACCTTGTCTTCTTGTCTCAAAGGGAATTTAATGATGACTGGCTCTTCCACCTTAGATGTTTGCCCCAGTTGGTTATCCCGAAGCAGTTGGTTGACGAGAACCCTGAGCTCTTCTTGTCTTTGCGTTAAGTCTTGAATGAGAGTCACCTGCCCCAGCATCTGGGTTCTCATTGTATCTACTTCAGCTTGCAGATGTTTCATCCGTTCGTCTTTATCGTCTTCTGGACTGTTCCTGACCAAAGTCCCCATGAGGAGTGTTCTCATCTCTTCCTGCCCCTTGGATAGATTTAGGAGGATTTCCCTGAACCGAGTCTCTTGAGCTTGAAGATCATGGTTGCTTTGTTGGGAAGTCATTGCTGAAATAAACAGCAGAGAAGGTAAGTGACCTGTAACAAGGGTACCTGTTATGCAATGATGTGTATGTATGCATGCAACGTTTTCAAGGACCTCGCGGGGTAAACAAGAAAATTGTTAGAATTTGAATCTGGTAGCTTGATTGAAGGAACTTCATGTTGTTGAGAGTCCTTCTTCAAGAGTCAAGGCTCACCATATCGAGTGGGTCATAGCCCCTGACTCAAGTTATCAACCTTGGCTAGAGGAAAATAAATCCCCTTTGCCCCTTGCTAGACAGTTGGTTCGTCATGACCTGCATCACAGACCCTTGAGATCCTTGAAATGGGTTAGCCCTTATGCAGGAGGTATGCAATGGTATGATGTTATGCACGTGGATGCAAAGGTGTGAGGTGTAAGTAAGCCCTGTAATAAGTCCAAATTAAGGACTATAAACAAAACCTGCAAGTAGCTCAATGTTGTCAGATAACAAGTATGGGCAAGCATTTCAAGTTTGAAGGCACACAAGTCACACAAGACAGCCCTTAGAGTTTAGGCCAGCATGAAGTTTAGGTACTACCCTCTTTCAGTTTCGTGGGTTAAGACCTGTCCTAGAAAATAGTAACCGGGTTCTAGAGGATCTCAATATCATCGGCTACCCTCAATCGGTCATAACTCCAGCGTCGCAATCTTTTCTTGCGGCCAGAACCATCGCGAGAGTTTAGCCTCAATGAGTGTAGCATACTGCTACTGTTCTATGGCCAAGTTGGGTCAATTTAGGGTTCTAAGGTCGGTTGGTGCTTAATGACTCCTCAGAAGACCCATATTCTCCTCGTTGCAACACAAGGGATATCGGTACAGACGATGGTGTCACACCAACGTAGCCACTGCTTCACCCGTGTCGGTCTACGCCGGACAGGTCCCTCACAGCTTATGCTACCTAAAGGGTATTCCCCAAATTCGGGTTAGGATCTATGAAACTCCGATGCAAGCCCACAAATATAAAAGCAATCAAAGCAAGCAATTGAAAACATAAGTATGATCTAATCCTAAGGTACACCTGTTTACCTTGGGATTTGGTAAACAACCGCTGATCCTCCAAATGGTTACTTATTTGGTTACTCGCAGGATCGATCAGATTGATCCTATGGACATAGGTTGATTTTGAAGTTTAATTAATGTGGATAAGGCTTTAAGTAAATTGTTTAAAGTAAATTGCGTAAAGGAAAAGGCTTGGTAAAATAACAAGGCTTGAATGTAAAGGTTCGACAGGAATCTTAAAGGGAAAAAGCATGTAAAATACTGGAAAAGTAAATGACTTGAATTGATAAATTGGTGTTTCACACATACATTTCTCAACAATTCGTTCGCTCACACTGGGTACTTGAATCTAAATGAGTGACTATGTATCTATTGTGAACACACGCGAGAAACTACACTTCTACTCCTATTTATACAAAAACATTCCAAGTAACCGTCGGGCAGTTACACTGCTTCGAGATCAAGCCACTTGTCACGTTCTCCATGCTCGACGCTCCAGATCCTTGCACGTTCGCACGTAGTAACTGCTGGAAACCGTTTTCCCTCCAAAGCTTTGAATTTCAAACTGCTCCACTCTGGACCATCGAACACGTTCGTCAAGAGACGTCTTTGACGAAACTTCTTCGACGTCGAAGGCAATCAGCCTTCTTCCTTGGAAGAAATCTTCTAAGTATTTTTGCCATCTTTCGACAGGCATTTCGACAGGCTTAGCCAGTCGAAAGCATTCTTCAGCTTTTAATGGCTGTTATCAATCAAAACAAAGGTGTCGAATTTAGGAGCCAACAAATTGCCCCCCAAGAATGCCTTATTTCGACTCTGAAAGAAAAAGGCATTCTTTGAAAACGCCATTCGACACCTGTTTTTCCACGCTTAGTCACAAGTTAACTTGTGCACTTTTTGTTGCTTTTTACCAACTATTGGCAATCCCAAGAAACCATCATTGATTTGATCCTAGGACGTCACTGTCAGTACGGCGTGCAGAACCAAAACATCACTTCATAATTTGTCATTATGACAAATTCAAAAAACGAGGACGCACGCTGCGTCTCTCTGTTTCTGCAGAAACGGCCAAAACAACAGGATGCTGCCACGCGTCCCACTACTTCCTGCAGCATTAAATGACATTTAATGCCCTCGTTATTGGGAACTTCTCCCACTACTATAAATAGTAGTGAATATCCCATTGTGGGACTTTTCACGCAAACCATCTCTCAAACTTCCTTGCTTTCTTGCAAACTTGTTTTCTTTGCAGAAAAACTCTTCCTTTTCCAACTTCATCTCCATCCTCAACAATGGCTTCTGCTTCAACTGCCCCCAAGACTAACGCACCAACTGAACAACTTGCTAAACCCAAGGTCTTTGTAACTGCTCCGGTAGTGAACGCTACAGGGAAACGAAGGGTCCCTGAACCATCTGACATCTCCGTCCGTGATGCTTACTCGCGTCACTTGATGATTCCGGTTGGATACTCCAACCAAACCTTCGCAATGGCTGGACCCATGAACCCCAGCATCTCTGAAGCTCTGAAGATCAAGAGCTACTTCCCCATTGTTGAGAAACTTAAGCCAGTAGCCTGTGCTAAAAAGGATCCAGAAGACAATGAAGACCCCACACACGAGAAGATCGACCTTCGTTTCTTCAACAAAAGTGTTAGAGTTTTTAGGTCTTGCCCTAATCTGACCCAGGACTACGTTGCTTGGCTAACAAAGCTGGAAAAACATCAAACTCCAGTCTGGAAGGAAATGGGAATCTTTGACCTAATAATGCTGTCGAAGACAGGCTTAAACTACTCCCCAGAGATGCTTATAGCTTCGATGTTGTTCTGGGATAACTCCCACTTCACCTTTCACCTTCCATGTGGGATGTTAACTCCCACACTCTTCGACATAGCAGCCATCACTGGCCTTCGACCAACCGGAGATTACTTCGACCCGGAAGAGATGTCGGAGGACCAAATTGGCTTTTCTGAGACGAAGCCAACATTCACCACCTTTATCAACCATTACCATGACCAGTCGACAGATGCAGTGTCCGACGTTGAACATATAGCGTTTCTAGCCTTATGGCTAACTCGCTTCGTGTTCTGTTCGAAGTCTCTGCAAGTGACCAAAAAGATGGTCACTCTGGCCACCCAATTGCATCACCGCCAGAACATCTGTCTGGCAGAACTGATTCTGGCCAGTCTTTATGACTCAATCAGCAATGGGGTTACTCTTTTGAAGCATATCGAAGATAGGAACAGTCTGTTACTCGCTGGGCCTTTCTGGCTACTTCAACTGTGGCTTAATGCCACTTTCGAGTCTTTCATACCCAAGAAGACTCAGATAAATGAACAAGCCCCAGCGATAGCTAATAGACGTATCGAAGGGATTAGGCTGGCTCTACTGACACCTGTGGAAGATGGGCTAGAGTTCCAACAAACCTTCACTAACTTCGTGCTGATGTTCGCTCGAAGGAAGGAATTCGTTTCAACTATGGCTCCCTTTGCACAACGAAAGGTGGGGCCAGCATGGTTTACAAGGCCGCATCCCAAGGAGTCGAGTGGTCCCAATGTCGATGAGCACTCTATACTTTGGGAGGCATTCCTTACCCCAAGGATTATGCCTCTTCGATTTAAGAGTTCTAAGACTCATCTGAGTCTGCTTGCCTATCAACCAAACCTGGTATCTCGCCAGTTTGGTATCATCCAAACCCTGCCTTCTCCCATTTTCCCAAGAGAGAAGTCAATGTTGTACTTCTGCAACGATTATACAGAAGAAGCTGCTACCAAGCATATCGGAAGGTATGCTGGTCGAACCATCCTCTCGCTGTTCAACTACCAGCTTAACTTCCTTTGTTCGCCATCTTTTGAAGAATGGTGGAGAAGCTATTACGCTGAGTACTTCTTCGACGAGAAGGACTTCATAGCAGAGTTGCAGAAGTCTTTTGTCCTTGTGTTGGACAAAGTAAAGAAATGTAAGTTCATACTCTCACATTACTTTTTATCTTTCTCTTCGACTGTCAGCCTGTTAACTTTCCTTTTCGCTTCCAGTTGTTCGAAAACCCTTGGCCAAGAAAGCTACAGGAGGCCCACAAGGAGGGGTCCCTTCGACAAAACCTCCACCGCCGGCGAAGACTATAGCGCCGGCGAAGACAACAGGCAACCAACAGGGGGAAGGCTCTTCGAGGAGACCTCCTGCATCGGTAACCAGATTTTCTTCATTTTTCTTCTGGCTTTCGATTTTTTATTTTCGACGTAATTGTTCAATCGAATTCCTATTGGTTTTATAGGCCCCTTCGCCCAAGAAAAGGACAGCATTGGTGGTCGAATCGGGGAGTGACGACGACAGCGATACCCCTCCTACTCCCTTAAAGAGGAGAAAGTTAACGAAGGACGCTTCTGTTCCTACTCCAACTCCTGAAGGTCGAACCGTCAGAATAAAGGTTGGTGCAAGAAAGCCTAAGCCACCTGCAGTGGTCATCGAAGAACCAACTGAGGAGGAACTGAACGCTCTAGTTAACAAGCCTGTCGAAAGTGATAATTCCAGCCCTGGGGCTGAAGCCAATCCACAGGTAATCTATTTTAGGCATAAATACCAGTATTTGATTATATCTCTTTCGACATCTAAAGATTTGTCTTCTTCTTCTTTTTCAGGAAACTACTGGAAGTTCCCCACCAAGGACTTCAGAAACTCTGGAATCTGCTGACCTTAGCAGGCCTCAGGTGCAAGATTTGGGCAATGACGAAGCCCATACTGAGCACGAGGCCAATGCTGAAACAGTGGAGAAGACAACTGAAGAACCTATGGCGGAGGAAACACAGCCAGAAACGGTTCCTGTGGTGGTCTTGTCATCAGAAGAGAATCCTGAAGGAAGAGACCAAGGCAATGGCGAAGAGAATCAAGATGCTGTTGACGAAGAGCATGAAGGTGGTACTGGCGAAGAACACCAGGATGACGCCAGCGAAGAGCCAAAAAATGACGCTGGCGAAAGACCCCAAGGCGATGTCAACGAAGAACCACATGTCGACGCTAGTACCGCCTCAGTTCAAGTCGAAGAGCATCCAAACAAGGCATTCAGCATTCAACAGCCTCCAGTCCAAGATAATACTGTGGCAAGGGTCACCTCTTCAAAGCATAGGTCGAAAGAAGATTTGGAAATCTTGAAACAAACTGACCCTGTCAGCTACCTCAATGCAATCATTGAGAGTAAGAGTTCTTCCGACACCAGTCAGGAAATTCCTACTCTGTCGGGGAAATCTACTGAGACTTCTCCTCTTGATGATGCGTTGGCGAAGGTCAAGGCCCAGTTCTTCAAGAGAGATTTAATGAAGGCTTTAGAGGGGGACCCCACTGCTCCATCTTGCTTAAAAGGGGTTTTGAATGCTGTTGATTTCGATGCTGTAGCTCCAGAAATCTCAGACTTAATCATGGAATTACATTCTATGATTGACCAAGTCTCAGCGGATTACCGGCGCCAACGAACTTTTAACAGTCAGCTCGAAACGTTGCATGGCAAGAGCTTATCTGCATGGACTGCCGTCTCAAGTTCGACTTCTCGAATTGCTGAGTTGTCGAAACAGAAAGCGTCTGCACAGGAAAGGTTCGATGCTATTGAGCGAGAGAATGTTTCCTTCCGAGCACAAATTGCAGAGATATAGGCGAAGATAAACGCCAACGCTGTGCTCCAGGAGGAAATTCTTTCGACCATCTCAGACGCTGAGAGCCAGACTGAGATCAAGCAAGGCCTGGAGTTCGCTGAGAAGGCCCAAAGCCTCGACGCTCAAATTGCCAAACTGGAGCAAGAAAAATCTTGGTGCAAGAAGAGGTTGGACTTACAGCATGCCAAGTATCTTCGACTAAAGAATTCTCTTTCTTTTTGATTCTCTTTTGTAACCGTCTTCTGTAATCGCTTTCGACAACAATTGCCATTTTGGCAGAAATTAATGAAATTTCCATTTTGGCATTTTTATGGTTAACTTAGTTTATTATTTTATTTTTATCTCTTGAAGTATAGGCTTATATTTTTTCAAATATTTACCATTTACTCTCAAGAGCCTTTTATCACCACTTATCTCTTCGACTTCATAGGCTCCACCAGAAAAAGTTTGGATAACTCTGAAGGGTCCTTCCCATTTGGGTGACCATTTCCCCATGCTTCGATCCCGTCGATCCATGGGAAGAATTACCTTCCAAACTAAATCTTCAGGCAAAAATACCTTAGGTTTTACCTTTCTATTATAAGAGTCTTCGACTCTTTTCTTCTGAAGCCTGAGTAAGTCGAGAGCGTGTAATCTCTCTTCGTCTAAATCCACCAGTTCATCTAACATCATATTCCAATAAACCTCAGAAGGAATATCATAATGCCTCTGAACTCTTGCAGATTGAAGACAGATTTCTGCTGGCAATACTGCATCATGACCAAAAGTTAGCCTATATGGTGTTGTACCAGTGGCTTCTTTTGGGGACGTTCGACAAGCCCATAAAATCTGGTCTAACGTCTTATGCCAATTCTTTGGTTTCTTCCCAACATGTTTCTTTATCAAGCCAATTACCACTTTGTTAGCTGCTTCGACTTGACCATTCGCCTGTGCATAGTAAGGCGTGGATGTTAGGAGTTTGAAACCTGTTTCCTGAGCAAATTCCTGCATCTTTCGACCAGTGAAAACTGAACCTTGATCAGTTGTTATTGTCTCAGGGATTCCATACCTAAATATAATGTTCTTTTGAATAAATTCAATGACATTTTCTTGGTCTACATTGACTAAAGGGACAGCTTCGATCCACTTAGTAAAATAATCAATGCCTACCAATATGTATTTCTGACTCTTTGATGATGCTGGTCGAATCTCTCCAATAAGATCCAACGCCCATCCTCGAAAGGGCCAAGGCTTCACTATCGAGTGAAGTTCGCTTGCTGGTACATGCTGGATGCCTGTATGAACTTGACACTCTTGGCAACCTTTGGCGAACTCAACACAATCTTTCAGCATAGTGGGCCAATACAGTCCTTGTCGAAACAACAACCATTTCATCTTATGGCCTGCTTGGTGAGCCCCACATGCCCCAGCATGTGTAGTCGAAAGGGCTATGTATGCTTCAGTTTCACTTAAACATTTCAGCAACACCCCTTCAGGCGTCTTCTTGAATAACTCATTACCCATGAGTACAAAACTCAACGCCCTGTATTTTGTTTTTCGTTCTGTCGGAGCTCCTGGATTTTGAAGATAGTCCACTATGGGTTTCCTCCAATCCTGGTCTGACAAATTATCAATGAACGAAATCTCGAAGTTTGAGTGATCAGCATATCCTAACCTTGTTGATTCCAAGTCTGTTGGTGATAGACAAGTTGCTCTTATCTTCTCTCGAACTTCGATTGCTCTTTGTAATCTCGTTTTTGAAATTTTATACCCAGATGCAATCTGTGCCAAGTCATTGGCTATTTGATTTTCGACTCTGGGTATGTGTCGAATATTGACACTTTCAAATTGTTTCAATAAACGATTTGCAATCACAAAGTACATAATGAGATTCTCTCTTATGCATTTATACTCCTTTGTGACTTGCTTGACGACTAACTCTGAGTCTCCCATTATTTCGACTCGAGTTGCCCCCAATTCCAACAATATTTCAAGGCCAGTAATAAGAGCTTCATACTCAGCCTCATTGTTCGAACAAGAACCTTCGATTTGGTACTTGAATGTTGTTGGAATTTTATTTGGAGAAATAAGTAAGACTCCTACTCCTGTTCCATTTTTATGGCTGGAACCATCGAAGTAGAATTTCCAAGGTTCTATCTCCACATAGTTAATATCCTCGACTTGAATAGAGTGGTCGACTATGAAATCTGCAACCACTTGTCCTTTTACTGCCTTAAGAGGCATAAAGGTCAAGGAATATTCAGTCAATGCTAATGCCCACTTGCCAACTCGACTATGCAAGATAGGTTTCGACAACATATATTTGAAAACATCAAAATGAGACGAAACATAAACATCAACTGGTTTTATATATTGTTTGAGCTTTGTACAAGAAAAATACAGACATAGACACAATTTTTCAACTTCGCTATATCTAGTTTCTGCATCATTCAAAACTCGACTGAGATAATAAATGGGTCTTTCGACTCCATTCTCATCCTCTTGGGCTAACATACTTCCCAGAGTTTTGTCAGATGCAGCTATGTACAATCTCATACTCCTATTGCTACAAGGAGGCACCAAAATAGGTGGCTTAGTGAGGTACCCTTTGATTTTGTCGAAGGCTTCTTGTTGCTCTTGCCCCCATTCGAACCCCTCCTTATTCAGTCGAAGTAAGGGTGAAAAGGCCTGAGCTTTCCCACTTAGGTTAGATATAAACCTTCTCAAGAAATTTATCTTGCCTAAGAGAGACTGCAATTCCTTTTTATTCGATGGCGCTTTCGCTTCCAAAATTGCCTTCGTCTTGTTCTGATTTATTTCGATTCCTTTCTTGTGGACAACGAAGCCCAAGAAATCTCCAGCTTTTACACAGAACGCACACTTCAAAGGGTTCATCTTCAGACCATGTTCTCTCATTCTTTCGAATGATTGTCGAAGGTGGTCAATGTGACTCTTCCTGGAAACAGATTTTATAACAATATCATCAATATAAACTTGCATAAAAGTGTTAATAAAATCATGGAAGATAGTATTCATTGCTCGCTGGTACGTTGCCCCAGCGTTCTTCAGGCCAAAAGGCATCACGACCCATTCGTAAGTGCCTAAGGCCCCAGGGCATCGAAAAGCTGTTTTCGACACATCCTCTTCAGCAATGAATATTTGATTATATCCTGAATAACCATCGAGCATACTCAGGTATTCGTAGCCAGTGGCAGAATCGACTAGCATTTCCGCCACAGGCATAGGATATTCATCTTTGGGGGTGGCAGCATTCAGATCTCTGAAGTCTATGCACACCCTTAATGTGCCATTTTTCTTAATTACTGGCACAATATTTGCAATCCATTCGACATACCTTGTAACACGGATGAATTTGCATCTCAGAAGTCTTTCGACCTCCGTTTTGATCTTCGACAAAATTTCTGGAGCGAAGCGTCTTGGATTTTGCTTGATTGGCTTCTTTCCAGGCTTGATTGGCAACTGAAGTTCTACCAATCCTCTGTCGAGACCAGGCATTTCGTCATAATCCCATGCGAAACAGTCTTTAAACTCTTTCAGCAATTGGATTACTTCCAACCTAAGTTCTGGATCAATTTTGGCGCTGATGTAAGTTGGCCTATTCTCTGATCCTTCGCCCAAGTTGATTTCTTCTAAAGGGTCTTGTGCCAACATCTTAATGTTGTTCGCCAAGGGATCCTTTTCGAAGCCCAAAGGCTCATCGTCATAGATCGCGTCGAGCCTCTGTTCCTGCATTTCGTCTGGCATGATATCAGGAGGTCTTGGATCGAAATCCTTTCCTGGGCCAACAGCAGATAATTGTTGATCATTGGCCTGTGTGGCCATGTACTTTACTTCGGCTTCGAGAGCCGTTATCATCTTGGTTTCAGCCACATAGGCCGAAATTCGCTTCAGGGATTGTGACTCAGTCATTATCACTGAATTCACTTCCCCAACCAGTTGGTTGGATACCAGTTAGCCCACTGAATTCTATGTGGGACACGTCCTCTCTGTCCCATTGGAAACCATGCTCAGGATGCAGGTATAGGGAACAAAAGGTGTTTGGCGCTGGCGCCATGTCGAAGTCAGGAGCTGGACATGGCCCTATGTGAGCCAAGTTTTTGTCGAAATCTGTTACACCCAAGTGGTTTACTTCGCCAAGGTAGTAACTCTGATCAGCCTCTATGTTTTCGACCAACCCATCTGGGCGCCATAGAAGCAGTCTTTGATGCATCGATGAAGGCACAGCACCTACACCATGTATCCACTCACGGCCTAACAAAAGGTTGTAGTTAGGTTTGGCCGAAATGACCATGAACATTGTTGGTCGAAGGATCGACCCAACTTTTATGTCGAGCTGGATCACTCCCATGGTGGTCCCAATGCCTCCCTCATAGTTGGATAGGACCATATTGTGAGGTTTAATTTCTTCATCCCTTTTGCCAATCTTTATTAGCACAGAATGAGGGATAATATTGATAGTGGCCCCACAGTCGACCAATATTTTGTTCACAGTGGTCTCTTCGAGCTTGGCCCTTATGAACAAAGGTTTGAGGTGATTCTTCATCGCCTCTGTGGGTGGCTCGAAGAAGCCATTTTGTTCTTCTGTAGTGCCATTGTCCATGACAAAATAGCACACTGGCCTGTGTCTGGCCATTTCTTGTTCCATCTCCCAGTCACTGGTTTCGACTTCTACTTGTCGATTGAATTCCCTGGGTAGCATTGAAACAACGTTCACCATTATATCTAGAGTATCGTCGGACTCAGCATCATCTTCGTCTTCGACTTCGCTCTGGTTAGGCCAAACTAGCCTGTTGGTAACTGGTTCTCTCTCGAGAGGCTTTCTTTGTTTCCTTTGAGGCACATTCGAACTAGTCTCAGCCTTAGGTTCATTGGCAGCCTCCCTTTCAGCTTTTCGCCTTCTTTGATATCTCCTCCATTGGGATCTCGACATAGGATTTTTTCCCTTGTAGTTGCTGGACACTTGAGCAACCTTGGGTGCAGCAACTTGAGGATCTTTCTTCTGAATTAAAGAGGAACCTCTTGGCACTTCGAAAGAATGCCATTTTTCTTCACTTGGCCTTTTCCGGCCAGATGTTTTGTACCAAGTGTCTACTGGTACATTTGTTGGAGGCCTAAAAGTCGAAGGCCTCTTGTCTTGATTAGAACCCCTTCTGGGATCATGTCGAAGGTCAGAATTCTCCCTTCTCTTGTTTGCTGCTCTCACTCCTTGTATGTGTTCAGCAGCTTTTTTATCAAAGATAGAACTGCATCTTGGACACAGCATAACCTCTGATTTCTTCTTTTGGCATCTTTGTAAAAAATCTGCCAAGTTTTCGTTTTCCTTAGGGAAAGCCGTTTTATTTGCCTGCTCTTGCCTTATGGCTTCTTCTGAAGCTTTAGGGTCAGAAAGTTCAACCATGTTGATGTTCATGGTATCCTTAGTAGCAAGAGTTAGTTGTTTCATTTGTGTTTCCAGTTGCTCCGTCTGGCCTTGTACAGTGGCCAATTGGGAACTGGGCTTTGGTCCAGTTTTTTGTGCTTCGGCAGTCTTCGACTCTGGGTCTTCGACCGCTTTCTGGACAGCCTCAATTGTCTTCCTGGATAAGTTTCCAGAAAAACTGCCAAAGATTGGCATGTTGATGTGGTCCTTAGAGACTTCGACCATGTTAATGCCTGGCTTCATCGACTGGATCTTGGTAGCCTCTATCATGTTCACCTCAGAGGGTTCTGCATAGTGGGCTTCAGCCTTCATTGGATTGGAGTCGACAGCCATGGGGGATTTGTCAGCAAACTTTAATCTCCCTTCCTCAATAGCGTCTTGCACAAGATTCTTGAAAAGAAAACATTGAGAAGTTTTATGGCCCAGAAAATTATGATATTTGCAAAAACCCCTCTTCTTTCTTTGATCAAGAGGAGGCACTTTTACCCCAGGGGGTATTATCATTTGGCCATCTTTAACTAGCAAGTCGAATATTTCATCACATTTTGTGATGTCAAAACTATAAGTCTTTTTAGGGAACCTATCGTTGGTCTTGTCTGGACCAATGGGATTTTTCCCGTTTGAGGGGACTAATTGTTTACAAGAGTATGGAGGCCCTTGCTTTAGTTCTGCTAAATCGACTTCTCCTTCTTCGACAGCTAAAGTATCGTCGAAGGATTCTAGATCTTCGTCATCCATCTCAACGTACGCTATTCTTTCTCTCTTGTGAGTTTTTGTTGCCTTAGCTTTTTCAGCTTTAAGGCGTTCGACTTGTCGAACTCTATCGGCCAGTTGGGCCATGTCTCTTAGGTACTGGGTATCTAGCTTCTTCCTAATGGAATAGTCTAAACCGCCTGCGGCCATTTCGACCAGCTCATGTTCTGGCACTTGTGTAAAACATCTCGCCTTAAGCAACCTAAACCTATTCAGATATTCGTCTATAGGTTCAGTGAAACGTCTCTTCACGCTCGCCAGTTCTTTCAGGCTTATCTTGGTTTGCCCCATATAGAATTGTTCATGGAACAATCTTTCCAATTGGGTCCAATGGTGGATCGAATTGGGGGGTAGAGTTGTAAACCAAGTAAAAGCGTTCTTGGTTAAGGAACTTGGGAAGTATTTGATCCTTAGGTTTTCATTATTTGAAATGTCTCCTGCTTCGATCAAATACCTTGCCACATGTTCGACAGTAGATTCTGTCGTGTCCCCAGAGAATTTAGTAAATTTGGGAACTTTGGTTCTAGGGGGTAAGTCAGTTTGTAACACATATTCTGACAAAGGAGAAGTAAAGTTGGGCCTTCGAAAGCCCATGTTCATCCCATTCTGAGTCATGATCCTTTCGATCATGGTTGCCAGATTGTTTTCCAACCCCATGTTTTGGTATTGGACATGCTGAACCACTTCGTCAGCATTTTGGTTTCTGTTAACTAACCTAACCTCTGGGGCTATTACCCTAGGTTCTTCGACAGGTTGTTCTACAGGCTGTTGAGCCTGATTGATGGTGGTTTCTTCCTCTACAAATATCCCCTGATTTCCTCTTATTTGCGCCCTTTGGGGCTGTCGAATTGGTGGGGGTACTCCAAAGAAGTCAGCCAAACGCGTCATTTGCGCTGTAACTTGCTGATTCGACTGAGTAGTATTTTGTATTAGAGGATTTAGCACTGTACTCAAAGTTTGTGCCAACATTTGCACCATATCATGGTTGCTTTCGTCCATCTGTTGCCTCAAGACTGCTGTCGAGGCATTTGTAAGGCCATGGGCTACTTGGGACGTTCCTCCTAAGAGTTGGGTCCTATTTCTATTCGCCATGCCTACTCCAGAGCCTTGGAGTGGCGAAGTAGCACTCACGAAAGGTTCTGAATAAGTGGACGCAACATTCGTCAGGCTTGCCAGTTCAGAAGTTGGCATACCATAGAATGGAATAAATCCTGGGGGAACCACTGGCCTTGGGCCAGTATTTCCCCTTGGAGGGGGGGTTCCCAAAGGCATTCTGGAGCCTGTAAACGAAGTTATTGGCCCCGTGGTTGTGACTGACACTGCTGGTGTCGAACCAACATTCGTCGCTTCACTAACGGTCATATTAACCGTTGCTCCCACACTTGGTGGTGGGATTTCATTATTGTTTGGCGGATTCGCCATCTCTTCCCTTCTTCTGGAAGTATTATTATCGTTGGTGTATATTCTACCACTCCTCAATAACATACAACTCGAAAAGATGAGATTTTTTCAACAATCAACACACAGTCCCACCGGGTGTGCCAATTTGTTTACCTTGGGATTTGGTAAACAACTGCTGATCCTCCAAATGGTTACTTATTTGGTTACTCGCAGGATCGATCAGATTGATCCTATGGACATAGGTTGATTTTGAAGTTTAATTAATGTGGATAAGGCTTTAAGTAAATTGTTTAAAGTAAATTGCGTAAAGGAAAAGGCTTGGTAAAATAACAAGGCTTGAATGTAAAGGTTCGACAGGAATCTTAAAGGGAAAAAGCATGTAAAATACTGGAAAAGTAAATGACTTGAATTGATAAATTGGTGTTTCACACATACATTTCTCAACAATTCGTTCGCTCACACTGGGTACTTGAATCTAAATGAGTGACTATGTATCTCTTGTGAACACACGCGAGAAACTACACTTCTACTCCTATTTATACAAAAACATTCCAAGTAACCGTCGGGCAGTTACACTGCTTCGAGATCAAGCCACTTGTCACGTTCTCCATGCTCGACGCTCCAGATCCTTGCACGTTCGCACGTAGTAACTGCTGGAAACCGTTTTCCCTCCAAAGCTTTGAATTTCAAACTGCTCCACTCTGGACCATCGAACACGTTCGTCAAGAGACGTCTTCGACGAAACTTCTTCGACGTCGAAGGCAATCAGCCTTCTTCCTTGGAAGAAATCTTCTAAGTATTTTTGCCATCTTTCGACAGGCATTTCGACAGGCTTAGCCAGTCGAAAGCATTCTTCAGCTTTTAATGGCTGTTATCAATCAAAACAAAGGTGTCGAATTTAGGAGCCAACAACACCTCACTTATTATATCCCCAGCAGAGTTGCCAGTTCTGTGATCGGTGGAAATAGAACTGACTGTTTTTTAAGCTGGTTTCACGAAATGTCGCGGTAAGCAAGAGTCACCACCGTCTTTTATGTTCTCCAACATGGAAAGGACAAAAGCACAGCAAAATTCCTTATTCAAGATGTCTCTCGGTTCGGGAGGTAGATTTATAGAAAGGGAAGGTATTAGCACCCTTTCTATCAGTGGTTATCCACGGGCTCTTAGGTACTTGCTCTTATGTTTTCAAGAATTGTTTGCTTTTCAAGTGTATGTGGGTTTTGAAAAAGTTTCGTTTGAAAAATTTCTAGGTAACTCTTGTATCTGTCCTCAAGAGTGTATGAAATATTTGTTTGAAAACCTTTTGAAAGTGTAGGTGCGAAAAGTTGTTTTATTTGTTTTGAAAAGAGCAAGTACCCATGAGATCTACCTACTCTAAGGAATTAAGCTGTGTAAGAGTCCTTTAGATAGTGATATCCCACCATTGAGAGGTAGGTAGCACCATCGTTGGAGGTATTCGGGTCAATTCGATTATTAGGGACATGTGTGGTCACCGAAGCAATAGTAGGACACCTTAGGGGTAACCCTAATGTCCTAGATCATTTTTATCCGAGGCAACCGTTTCGAGGCAACTGGATCTTAGACAGGAGGGCGACCTCTAAAACACCCTATACTTGACGACCACATCGAGGCAACCAGTGAGGCGTACCCTAGGAATGGCATGTGCATGTGTGTTGTTTCAGTTTATGTTTATCTTTGAACATGCATTTGTGAGCTACGAATTGATTTTATTTGTCATACAAGTCTTTCATGCATTTTTAACAGTTAAGAGTGCAGAAAACAAAGTGCGGAAATATGAATCTACGCTATTACAGGGCGCGGGTCTATACATCGCCAAAAACATAACCCGTTTGGAAAATAAATGCGGAAAATTAAAGAAAGCAATAAAATCCTAATTAACTATTACATCCTCGGAAGCAGTTACATAATAATCAAAATAATGATAATGCGCACAAAGAAATAGAATCAGGACGTCCTTAGGGTTTTGACCCTTTTTGAGAAAAGAATTTAAGTTTGTCCTTTTTTGCAATTAATTAAATATTAAGCCTAAAACTAATTAATTAATTATTTAAAAGAAAAAAGTGTTTTTGTGTTTTTTATGTTTTTTAATGAAATAAAATAAAAAGGAATTAAAAGTGTCAAAGAAAAAAAACCTAAAGTCTAATTCATTTTTATTTATTGTAAAAAGATTAAAATTAAACCTAATTAAACAACTAAATTAATTAATGAATTTATTTACAAAAAAAAGTAATTGAAATTAATTAAAAAAATGTTTTTTTTTTTGGTTTTCTGAATTTTATTGTGGAAAAATAATTAATTATATTAATTAAATAGTAATAATAATAATTAGTAAAGAAAATATAAAAAAGAGAAAAAAGGAAAAGAAAATAAGAACCCAGGGGGTGTATTGGCCCAGATGGAGGTTTGGTATGGAATTCTGGCCCATTTGTTGGCCAGTCCGTTTGGACTTTTGAGATCAGCTATGCCTGCGTTGGCTGAGGATTATTGTGGTCCCTCAACATGAGCCATGGGATTTGCATTGGAGGCCACCTGGCAGGCTGAGCGCTGGAGTCCATGGTGGAACATTGTTGGAATGCTGCATATGATTGCATTAGAAAAAATGTGAAACAAATATTGGGGGACCTGGGATTCGAACCCAGGTCCCAACATTCCAAGCCTGCACGCCTTAGCCACTGAGCCAATTGATTCCATTCGTTACAATAATAGGAAAGTAATATTATATGAAATAAAGAGCAATATCCTGGAAAATAAAAGATGCGCGCGTCATTATGTTTGAATGGACCAACCCAAGATCAACACGTCTTCATCCCCTTCACTGAACCTGTAAAAAAACAAAGAGATAGCGGGGCTTTTTAACCCCCACAACCTGCATCCACAGAAAATAGCGATTAGGCGTACGCTAAATATAAATAGGGCGCGATGGTGTCAACATGTTCGTCTCAATCCCCTGAGTTCAACCATAGGTCTTATGAAGCCTGATTTTTCCTGTGCTAGAAATCCCCAAATTGGAAGCTTCGAAAACCTAGAATTCGTTAATGGTGGTTTTCGTTTCAGGGCGTTATAAGGCAATTAACCAGTACCAAAAGCTTCATGGAGGTTCTAGCAATGTAAAGCACACAAAAAATTTCATCAATGATGCATGAATAATGAATTATGATTGTGAGATAAATATGCAAACCGTATGACTGTTTCTTAGGATTCCTTGAGCGTTGGCGTGTGATTTTGATCCCTACACGTTCCTGGGAGTGCTAGCAATGTATTAGAAACAAGGACAAGCTTTGAATCACACTAAATTATGGAATTCAGTTTTGAATTTTCTTGAGTTTTTTTGGAATTGATTATGGCTCTTACAGCAGCTTTTTCACGTCCATAGCACTAGGGTTCACTTGTGCATATGTATTGGAAGGAAATTAGGTCAAAATTTGGGCCAAGGATCCATGGAATTAAGTCTTGAGATTTTGTTGACCACCATTAAAAGACCTTTCCATATTTGAAGCAAAACCAAGATTTCATGCACAAAATATCCCTAGCACGAATTTGTTAGCTGGCATATGGTATATGAAAGTTGTCCAAATCAAAAAGATGCCCTTCCATTAATTTTTAGATTTTATTTGAATTATTATGGATTTAAAATGAATTAAATCAATAAAAATTAAATAAAAATGGAAAAATAAATGTTTGGTCTTGAAATTAATCATGGGACACGTGGGTGGCATGACAAGGCTGAATCAAGTGGAAGAAAGTGGGCCCTTTTGTCAAAAATTGAAGTTTTAAGGATAGTTGACTTTTGCCATTTCACAAAAATTTCCCAACTTCTCCAATGCATATCTTGCTCAATTTTGATCATATGAACATGTTCTTGGACATTTTGGAAAGGTCTTGAAGTCCTCTAACCAATTCCTTTGGTCCCATGTCATTTTGATTTACCAATCTCAAGTTATGGTCTTTGACTTAAAGTGCATTTTTGTTGACTTTTGAAAATGACCTATAATGTAGAAATTGATAACTTTTGGTGAGAGCATTTCTTGGACTTGGAATGTGAAGATGAGTTGTAGGAAATGTCATCCCCTTCAAAATGAGAATTGGATGGGATTTTTATGATGAACCATGAAAAAGTTATGCCTTGGTCAAGTTACAGTTGACTTTTCAACTGTCCAAAAATAGAAACTTTTGCATCTTGATGATTTTTGAGCCATTCTTGTGGAATCATGATCAAGACTTGATCAAATGATGATTGTGAGCTCAAAATAAGATGTTGACCAAAAATTCTGACTTTTGACTGCCAAATGACCATTTTACCCCTACAGTTGACTGTGAAGCAAATGAAGCTTTTGACTCTGCAACCTGACCCTGTGAGCCTTGAAACTTGGCATATGGATGCTTGGCAATGTATATAGGCACATGAGACTTGTTTGAGCCATTGAAAACCTTAAATTCCATGAAAGAACCAAAACCCTAGTTTTGACTGGCTTAGGAGGCAGTTGGACTGTGCAATCCTTGAGCAAATTTGAACCATTTGAAGATGATTCCTGTCAAACCTTGAAGAATATGGGAGGGAAAATTTTGGGGTACAACACCTTTACCTTGGAAAGATCAACTTCAATGCCTTTACCGTTGACAAAAAAACCTAGAAGCTTTCCACATCGTACTCCAAATGTGCACTTGTTAGGGTTCAACCTCAACTTGTACTTTTTCAACCTCTCGAATAACTTGTACAGGTGATTGAGATGTTCCTCTTCAGTTTGTGATATGGAAATCATATCATCCACATATACCTCTATTTAATGATGAATCATGTCATGAAACAAAGCTACCATAGCCCTTTGATATGTTGCCCCAGCATTCTTCAATCCGAATGGCATGACCTTATAGAAAAAGGTGCCCCATTGCATAACGAAAGTGGTCTTCTCCATGTCTTCAGGAGCCATCCTAATTTGATTATAGCCTGAGAAACCATCCATGAAAGAGAAGACTTTATGCTGAGTAGTGTTATTGACCAAGACATCAATATGACGTAGAGGGAAGTCATCCTTGGGGCTCGCCTTATTCCGATCCCTATAATCTATGCACATGCAAACTTTTCCGTCTTTCTTCGGTACTGGAACCACATTTGCAACCCATTGGGGGTAAGATGTCACAGCTAGGAATCCTGCATCAAATTGTTTCATCACTTCAGCTTTTATCTTTTCAGACAAGCCAGGCCTCATGCGACGAACCTTTTGTTTGATAGGAGGATAATCTTCTTTTGTTGGAAAACGATGAACTACGATGTCGGTATCCAACCCTGGCATATCTTCACACGACCAAGCAAACACTTCCACATAGTCATACAACATTTAAACCAATCTGCTTTTTACACTGCTTTCTAGGTTAGTGTCGATCTTGACTTCTTTCTTATCTGTCTCGGTACCTAGATTGATGACTTCAATTGACTCTTTGTGCGGCTGAATAGCTTTTTCCTCTTATAACAGAAGTCTGGCTAGTTCTTCCGGGATTTCACAATCTTTCCCGCCTTCGTCTTCGGCTTGGCTAATTGGACATTCGAAATCATATTCGGCAATAGTAGAGTCATTGGCAATGAGATCCAGAGTGGATGAGGACCTGCAAGAGTGTGTGTGTGTGTGTGTGCATGTAAGATACATGGCTATTTTGAAAAATGTATTTGAAGGAAAAGAAAGATAATGAACACAAATATTTGAATGCAAAAGAGTCCAATGATTTGTATTGAATGATCATATGATAAGATGAACATAAATAAAACCCTTGACAAATGGACCAAAGTGCCCCGGGCTAGGAACATGGCTTAAAAGTCATTGTTTAATATTATAGACAAAATGTTCTTGAATTAAAAGAAAGCAATAAAAAAGTGATTACTCCTCAATGAAGGAGATGGGCACGAAGTCCTTTTCATGCAAATTCTTGAGCTTCGTCGTAGTAGGATACACCCAATCTTCAAATGCAACTTCATCATCAGAATCACCTATAACATTGACTCCATGGCTTCCAATACAGAGAAGAGGCTTCCCTTCATGAGTGCGCCTCACTTCCTTCCGAGCCTTTACAGTGAAACCCAAACCAAATTTGTCCGCTTTGAATGGGATCTCGTGGAGTTTCCCCCAAGTATCACAGCTTCCTTGTTCAACTACAGCACGAGCATCTTTGATTAAAACCATCTTCGGCACAACCTTAACAGTTTTAGACACATTAGAGGAACATTTGGTAGCAGCAACCATTGGTGGCACAACTTCAAAGGCTTGACACGTGGTCTCAATAAATTCACCATCCACCTCCACGTATTTGAAAGAGTTGTGGTGGCTTACCATGAACTCCTCCTCACCACAGACAGTGACAATTCTTCCTTTGACTGGATACTTGAGCTTTTGACGGAGTGTTGAGGTTACTGCCCCAACTTTATGGATCCAAGGGTGACCCAAAAAACAAGAATAGGCAGGACAAATATCCATGATGTAGAAGGTGGAGTTGAAAATTTCTGAGCCCACCTTCATTGGAAGATCTACCTCTCCATGAAATGTCCTTTTCGATCCATCGAAGGCCCTCACAATAATATCATTGAGTTTCAGAACTAAACCTTCACAGTCTAAATGGTCTAACGCCCCCTTGGGTAGCACGTTTAAACAAGAACCAGTGTCAACAAGAACATGTGCTAGGGTGGTCCCCTTGCACTCGACAGAAACATGTAGAGCTTTATTGTGGTTCTTCCCAAGCAATGTTAGATCAACATCTGAGAACCCTAAACCATTATCAGCCGTCAAGCTTGCCACATGTGATACGGTGGGGGAACTGACTTGAGGGTTTTGCGTTTGATCGCAAATGTTACAGTTAGCAAGAGCCGCCACCGACTTTTCTTTTATCCAAAAGGAAAGGTGAAAAAGCACAGAAAATACCTTTGAGATTATTTCTTGAGTTCGGGGGGTAGATTATGAAAAGGGAAGGTATTAGCACCCTTTTCATCTATGGTTTTCCACGGGCTCTTAGTTACTTTCTAGATCACTTGCTTTATGTTTGAAATTATGCTTTGTATGGTTTTTTGAAAGTATTTTGTAAAGAGGCCATTGTTTAGGCAATCTTTGTGATGATTCTCGTTCGTAAGAATGTATACAAAGATGTTTGATCTTTTGAAAATGTTTTTCAAGTTTGTAGGATGTTTGAAAGTGTAGGTGTTTGTTTTGAAAATAGCAAGGATGTTTTGTTTGAAATTGAGCAAGTAATTAGGAACATTCTACCTACTCAAAAGTCTTTCTTGTTCATTTTCTTTTCCTTTGACATTGTTGTCTTACCATTGATTTGGTAAGCAACCCTATCTTTGGATGTAAAAGGGACGGACGTGGGTCATCGTATAACCATGATTAGAAATGTTGCAAGGTATCTTAGCATTCTCTTTTAGGGACTAAGATCATTTAAAAGGCAACTTAGATAGCGCCGTCGAGGGACTATGATCTTATACTTTTTGCTTGTTTTTGCTAAGATACCTCACATGCGTAATATGGCCATTTTGTAAAGGTAACCAAGTGGAGTTAACCCTAGGGGTGTTTGTGTGCAAGTGTATTGTTTTCATGCTTGATTTTGTCTTGAATTAGGATTTTCTAAGTATTGGTTTTAGTCTTTCCATACAAACCTAATTACTAGCATTTGTATATAAAGCGATAAATTGCGGAATTTAAAGTTACTACGCCATTACAACATTTGTAGAAGGGGGGGGGGGGGGGGGGGATTATACAAATTGTGAATGGGGATTGCAAGAATATAAACCTAATTAATCTATTACAACCATATTGAATTGGTATAAATGTAGAAGGAATTAAATGAATATAATGTACAAAATACATAAATATACAAAAATATAAAATGTAAAGTAAATGGATATTTGTTTGGATTTTTTAGGAAAAGGGAAATTGCTTTAACCTAATTAATTAAGGGGAAAAATAATCAACTAACATAATAAAAAGTAAACCCTAAATTTACTAAGAAATTTTTTTTAAACAAAACCCTAAAAGAAATTAAGTTTTATAAGAAAAGTATTTTTTGGGTATTTTTATCTTGAAAATAATTATAGTCTTATAAAATATTTTGGCCTTTTTAATATTAAAATAATATATTTTAATTGGTGTAAAATAAAATAACTAATAACCTAGTTTTAATTAAATTTACAAGATAATAAGTAAAAATAAATGAAGTATGATTAATAAAATAATTTTTGTGTGAGAAAAATAAATAAACTAAGTTAAAATATAAATCTACTATTTTTGTATTTTTTTAATGATTTTTTAGTATTAGGAAAAATATTTAAGAAAATAAATGAAATAAAAGTAAGAAAATAAAATAAACTGGGTCAGGGGCGCAAAATATGAAACAGGGGGTTAGCTAGAAAAAACAAAAAAATAAAACAAGCCCAAAGAGGCCCAGCGCCCTGCAAAAAAAATCAAAAAATGCAAAACATGTAAAAAAACACAAAAGGGTACCACTGGGGCTCGAACCCAGGTCCCAAAGGTTAAAAACACGCGCTTCTACCATTGGGGTGGCTATACATCCATTAACATAAGCAAATCAATAAATATATGATACAAAACGCGCCCTGATTACTTCATCTTCAACCTCCAGCCAGACCAACTGTAACTTGTTCATTTCTCGTCAAAACTGAAAACTGTAAACATGAAACTTGTAGCAAATTTACTCACGGTTTCAAAAATGTAAAGCATTAAAACTATAGATCAAAGATAAGCATGAATTTTATTGGCCCTAATATGAAACCTAAAAATCTCAGAAACTCCAACCTTAAAATTCTCTAAGCTCAAGCAAAATCAATGAAAACTATGGACATGGTTAGCTTTAGGGCAATGATATCTACATGTTTTATTCACAAATAAATCATTGATGATGCCTATATGAGAAGTTCCAAAGTTAGAAAACTTACCTTGCAAGAGGGTATCGAGTTTGGAGTTTGAGCAGCTTTCAAGGAGTTCCAATAGTTTGGTTAGCTTCCTCAAGTTCCCAAGAAGCTAATGGAATGCTTAACTTGAGCTGAAAGGGCCTGAGGAGTTATGGAGAAGTCCAAGTGCAAAGCTCTGTTTTTGAAAATGGAGGATGGTGTTAATGGTGTTACAGTTCTGTAATAGGGTGTGGGATCAATTCTAAATGATGTTTAGAAGCTTTAGAAAACAAAAGGCTTGAAAACGCACGAGAGAGTTATGAGTTTCAAGTTTTTAGTCAGTTTATGTGAAAATGGAGGTATGGAATGTGATTCTGAGTTCTAGCTGTTTTAAGGGCATGGGCATCCGTGTGTTTGATACAAATAGTTTGTGTATCTATAAGCAAAAGGATTGGAGAGCTTTGGAATATCAGAAGTACAAGTTTTTAGCTTTTGGCTAGGTTACTTGATTTTGAAGAAAAGTTGGAAACAAGTTTCAAGAGGAGGTATAACTATGAGCTGGGTGATTGTAAGTGTCTAAACCATTTCTTATGAGTTATAGGACTTGTTTGATCAGAAGAGAACAAGTGCAAGGCTCAAGAACAAGTTTTGTGCAAAAATTCACTTTATCAAAATGGCAATGTAACATTTCTTCCAAAAATGGATATAAAGCATGTCCATGCATTGAATGGTTGGAGTGAGACCTCTAACAGCTGTGCAAACCATTAATTATGGAGTTCCTAACAAGTTTGAGGCCTGCAAAGTAGTGTTTATGCAGCATAGTTTGAATTTTGAATTTGGTTCATCACAAAATGACTTGTAATTCAAGTGATAAAACCCTAACTTTATCTCGTCGATTCTCCCTACTCAAGAATGATCTCAAGGATTTCTTGGATATTTTGGAAAACTTGTAATGTTCTCTACAATCCATATTTAATTTTATTTTGAATATTCCCCTTGGAACTATATGAAAAAATTCCATGATGTTGGGTCAAAATCCTGAACAAATTAGGGCAAAATTTCACTAAGTGTTTTGTTTCATGACCACATGTTCTTTAAATTATAACTTGAGATCCAAGCACTTATGGAAGGAGTTGTGTAAAGAAAAGTTTTAGATTTCATGGAGATCTACAACTTTCATGTTGGAAGTTTCTTTTGAATCATCTTGCATCATGGTGAAAAATTTGCTCAAAGTTATGAAAAAAATAAGAAATTTTCAACACTTAGAAAAATTTCTAAGTTTAGAAACTTTGACTTTTCAAAATGAAATCTTGACTTTTTGATTTCTTGATGAATAAGTTTCATATTTTGACATGTTTTGATGAATTGTGATCTTTGGCACTTGAATTTGACCAAAAAATCAAAGTTTGACTTTTCAGCATACAATTGACTTTTGATCTGTTGACTGAAAATTCATCTGTCAATCCTTTGGACTTGAGAAATGTTTTGAGCCATATCATTAGGTCAAAATTATGAAATTGGACTCTTGAGATTATTCCTTAAACCAATTGATCAGTTTCTAGGTCAAAATCAGAAATTGCCCTTTCCCAGTCAAAACCCTAATTTTGACCATTTTGCCCTTTTGGAGATTTGATCAAATTTCTTGGGGAATTGTGGTCCAAACTTGATCAAATGATACATATGGGTTTAAAATGTTTATGTGGATCAAAAATTATAAAGTTTGACTGTAAATTGGCCATAGTTGACTTTTTCCTCAATACAGTTGATTTTTAGGTCAACTGCTCAATTGATTGAGCAAAAATGTGATCCAAGGCTTGAAACTTGACATGAGTGATCTTAGGGGTCCATAATGATCCATGAAAGTAATATGGGGCATTGGAAGTTCAAAAATCCTTGTGCAATCTCAAACCCTAATTTTGGTCATCAATGTTTAAGGAGGTGTCTTGAGCTGATCAAACCCTAGTGCAGTCTTGAGTCCAAGGAGATCTTGTGAGCAAATTCTTGATAAGTGAGAGGGCAAATTTTAGGGTATAACACCATATAATTCTCCAACTGGTCAGTTGGGGGTATCGTGAGGGACATAAGCCTTCTTCAAGAATTTGATTAATGCCCGAGCATGGGCATCAGAACAGAGTAGCAATGACAACATAGAAATCTTGGAAGGGGTTTGCCCTAACTACTCCACAATCTTGAAATCGCTCCTTTTTAAGATTTTCAAGATCTCATCCATTTTGTGAGCGGAAGGTTCTCCATCAACAACGTCTTTTGCGGGTACTTCCGTCTCAACAGGCTCAACTATCTTCTCCTTTCCCCTTGTATTAGTACTTGGCCTAGCTGCAGTGATGCAGACAGGGGTCTTTGTAACAACTGGTGGTGAGATGTTGGGTGAAAAGATTCTCCCAGTTCGGGTTACCTTACTTGAGCCAGTTATGTTACCAACATCATCAGCTTTGTCTTCCTCAATGCAAGCGTCTTGATTTATCCCATGGTAAAACACCTCAGCACCATAGTTCCATGGCACTGCCTTGTTTGAAGAGTAGGGAATTGGTCCAGGATTGGTAATTATTAGGGGAGAAAAAATTGGTTCATTTGAAATCCTGATAGGACCCTTGGAGGAGATCCTAAGAGGCTTGTTTGAGATGGTTATAATGGAGAGCTCTTCAGACATATCAGTCAAACTTTTGTCAAGCGGAGTCTTCTCAAATAGGATCTCATGACTATCCATCAGGCATTGAATGCCTTTCTTCATTCCTTCGCATCCATTGAGTTGTTTGGTACAACAAACAAAGTCTTTCATACAACCAGGGAAAATCCCAGCTTTCAATAGGTTATCTTTGGTGATGATTAACGGAGTAGTCAATTCTTCGACAGAGGAAATGAAAATGGTATCTTCAACAGCATTGACACCCTTGCCATGGTTTGGCATAGGTGTGGTGATTACATTCAGAGTTGGAGGAGGATCAAATTCAATAGTCTTGTTATCAATCAAGTCCTGAATTTTATTCTTTAGGGCCCAACATTGATCAGTCTCATGCCCGGGACTACTTGAGTGATAAGCACACTTGGCGTTCGGATTATACTTTGGTGAAGAGGTATCTGAATTGGCCGGAGGATCGTGCAAGTTACCAAATTAGCCTTTAGTAAGTGTTGTAAGGCTTGAGATAATGACATGACTAACCTCGTGAATTGTCTTCTCAGAGTTTCAAACCATTAATGATTAACAGATGGTCTTTGAGCAGGAGTTGGATTGGAGATTCAGACAACATTAACAGACAAATCATTATCCTTCTTGGTACGGGTCCTTGGCCCATATGCAAAATTAATTTCTTTCTTTGCGACAAAAGGTTTCTTTATAGGATTAGAAGTGGAGGCAAATTCCATGGGAGTCTTCCCGCTTTTGATGATGCTTTCAACTTATTCACCGGTTAAGATTAGTTCGGTGAAACCGGAAGAAGAATAGCCAACCAACAAGTTAAAGAATGGACCAGATAAAGTGCCCATAAACATTTCAATGTGCTCTCTATCAGTTAAAGGTGGTTGAACCTTACTGGCAAGGCCCCTCCACTTTTGTGCGTATTATTTAAATCCTTCATATTTCCCCATTGTCATGTCTTGCAACTGAACTCTTGTCGGAGCCAAGTCAGCATTATACTGGTATTGGTGGTAGAAGGTGGTGGCTAATTCCTCCCATGTATTGATACGGGAACCATCCAACTGGTAGAACCACTCTAGTTGCGTCCCGACCAAGCTTTCTTGAAAAAAGTGAACCTAGAGTTTCTTATCAATGGTGTGCGGCTGTATCTTGCCCACATAAGATTTCAAGTGAAGTTTTGGACAGGAAACTCCATCGTACTTTACAAAGACTGGTATTTTGGATTTGTGGGAAATGACAACCCCAGAGATCAAACCCAAATCATTAAAATCTAAACCGGGGACGGCTTGAATCTCGACGGCCTTCAATCTGTCTTCTAACTGCTTATACTTAACATCAGCTGGAGGATACTGCTCGTCAAAATAATCATCCTCATCAGACGCTTGATCGTTGATGCACCCAGCCTGGGTACTCCTAGCTTCTCCAATCTGATTCTCATCTTCCTCATATGAGTCTTCCATTATCAAGATCTGATGGGCCGACTCTTTGAACCTTCTACCCATGTTGACCAGGGCTTTCTTCTTGGGTTTCTTTTTTACTTCCATCAATGCCATCAAATCTTGTTGCCCCTTGGCTAGGACAAGTAGAGTCTCTTGGAATTGAGAGTTTTGTACTTGAAAGTCCTTCACTGTTTTCTCTAGATCCATCTTGCTGAAATAAACAGCAGAAAGATAAGGAAACCTGTTGTGTGAAAACCTGTTATGTTATGATGCATGGAAGATGTATATGCAAATGATTTCAAGGATTTATGAGATATAAATTTGTATAGACAAAGAATGAACAAACGTCAATTTTCATTAATTAGTTCAAAATGACTACAACACGCCTCTTGGGCTTACAAAATAAATCTCTAAGATGAAAAGACCGAATGCATCCTCTTCAGCGCAATGTAGGTGTTCACGCTTTGCTCTTCATGTAGCTGCTTTGTAAGCTCCAAGACCCTTTTCTCACTAGCGTAGAATTGAGCTTCGAAGGTATCTCGTTCCTCCTTTAGCTGAATCCAACCCTTTTGCAAGTCTTTGAGAGAAGTAGGCATGTCGGGATGGAGGACAGTGTACAAGACATCTCCTTCAACCACAACTTCCATGATAACTGGTAAGATGGAGGGATAAGGCATCACAAGATTTTGAGCACGAGCTCGTACCCACCTAAGGTAAGGCTCAAGGGGAATGGAATTCTTGTGTCCCAACGTCTTGCTATCCACCTTGTTCACCATCCTCTAAGCTCGTATGAACCTTTAGCGGTAACCTTGATCGTCACTCTCGTAGTCGAAAACCAATCCTTGGATGAGCATCTCATGAGGACCATCCCTTTGGGCGTATCCAAATTGGTGTAAGGCTAAGCAAGGGTTGTAAGTGATACCTCCTCCAATGACAAGAAAATGGACATTAGGGAATTCCCCACAACGGTCGATGATAGTAACGTTCTCCATGGATCGAGAACATCAATGGATATCTGAATGCCTGAGCATCATCAACCTATGGGACCACATCATACCTTGCTCATTCTTCAACACAGATCGGGGAAGATGTGAAATAAACCATCTAGCCAAGAGAGGAGTGCAACACATGATGGCCCCTCTCTTTCTCATAGTGCGAGTGTAAAGAGAATGTAGGATATCTCCTAACAAAGTAGGCACCAGATTACGAGACATGAATATTTTTAAAGCATTTACATTATGAGTTGGTCAGGGTTTGGAAACAAAACCATCCCATAGATGAGAAGGGCCAAGATTTCTTCAAAAGCTTGTAAATCCAAAGAGTTCCAACAATCTTGAGCTTTATCAAACAAGAACTTGGCTAAGAAACCTTTGACACCACTCCTTGTTTCCCAATTAGTCGTGACATCAGATTGTTGCAAGTGTAGTGCTTGGGCAATCTCTTCAGGTTTTGGATCTCTTTCTGTACCGTTGAAAGGTAGTTGATTGAGAATAGGAATCTTCAAGAGTTGAGAGAATTATTCTAGAGTATGTATAAGCTGATAATCGGGAAAAGTGAAGTAATGGTGTAGAGGATCAAAGAACTGGAAAAGCACCTTCAGCATATCTTCATTAGTGCTAGAGGTAACCAAGTTGAGGAGGCAACCATGTCTTTCGGTGAATGAAGAATTCTCATGGACCCTTAATGTTAACTCTTTGAGTTGAGAAGGAATTCTTACGAGATTGACTTGAATGGTTTTCCTGCGGATGGAAGTCATGTCCTACAAAACAGAACAAAGATAAATCTCAATAATCCTTGAAATGGTTAGTGAGAATGAGTATAATGTTATGATGTTTATGATGTTATGTACAAGTAATCATATACACACAAGACAAACACGTCCTTAGGTTTAGGCTTGAATGGAGTCTCATAGGTAAGTACCCTCTTGAAGTTTAGTTGGCTCAAACCTATCCTAGAAATAGTAACCGGGTTCTAAGGGATCTCAATATCACTGATCTTTCTTATCCGGCATGGTTTCAGCGTAAGCCTCTTTAATGGCGACTGAAATATCCCGAGAAGTCTGATCTTAATTAGTGTAGTATCGAGTATTAACCAACTTTAGACTGCACCAAAGCCGGTTATCTGACTACTTCCTAATGGCCAAGTTGGTTAAGTAAAGGTTCTAAAAGTCAGTTAGTGCTTCATGACACCACACAGAAGCCCCGTATTCTCCTTGACTATTCAAGGGCTAACGGTACCCACAAATATGTCACATTAACGTAGCTATTGCTTAGACCATATCGGTATACCTCACACAGTTTCCACAACGTATTTCTACTTACCTATAAGGTATCCCAAATCCGGGTAGAGGATTTAAAACAAGCCCAAACAAGGAACCAAAATGTAAAGAAAACAAATCAAACAATGAAAGCAAGTAAAGGTGATCTAGCCCTAAGGTAACCCCACTTTTAAAATTTACCCAGCAGAGTCTCCAGTTCTGTGGTACGGTGGGAGAACTGACTTGGGATGTTTTACGTTTGATCATAATTGTTGCGGTTAGCAAGAGTCGCCATCGACTTTTCTTTTATTCAAAAGGAAAGGTGGAAAAGAACATGAAAGACCTTTGAGATTATTTCTTGAGTTCGGGGGGTAGATTATGAAAAGGGAAGGTGTTAACACCCTTTTCATCCATAGTTATCTATTGGCTCTTAGTTTCTTGCTAGATCACTTGCTTTTGTTTGAAAATGTGCTTTGTTTGGCAAATGTGCATTGTGGTGATTTTAAAAGTATTTTGAAAAGGCGCCTTCGTTTAGGAAAACTTTGTAATAGTTCTCGTTCATAAGAACGTATACAAAGTGTTAGACTTTTGAAAATGTTTCATGTTTTGAAAGTTTGTTTTTGAAAGTATTTGGTGTTTGTTTTGAAAGTGTTTATTTTGAAAATGAGCAAGGATATTTGTTTTGAAAATGAGAAAGCAACTAGGAACAATCTACCTACTCAAAAGTCTTTGTTCATTTCCTCCTTTCCTTTGATATTACTATCTTACCATTGATTGGTAAGAAGCCTTATCTTTGGATGTAAAGTGACGGGCGTGGATCATCGTATAGTCATGATAGCAATGTTAGATATCTTAGCATTTCTCTTTGAGGGATTAAGATCAATTTTAAAGGCAACATTTATAGCGTCATCGAGGGACTATGATCTTGTATTTTTGTTTTGTTTTTGCTAAGATATCCCACATGCATAACATGGTCATTTTTGTAAGGCAACAAAGTGGAATTATCCTAAGGGTGCAAGTGTGTTTGATTTACATGCTTATTTATATTAGATTAGGGTTTACTAATTGTTAATTTTATCTTTCCATACAAAACCCTAATTACTAACATTTATATGAAAGCGATAAATTTCGGAAAGTAAAATTACTACGCTATTACATCATTAGGGAAGAGGGTATATAAATTTACAAATGGGGGTTGCAAGAAAATTAAACCTAATTATCTATTACAACCATATTGAATATTATACAAGAATTGAATAAATGTGCAAGGAAATAAATGGAAAAAGAAATGATTTTTGTTTGGTTTTAATGAAATGGTTTAGTCTTGACCTAATTAAGGAAAAATGAATAATTAAAATTAAACAAATTTAAACTTAAACTAATTAAGAAAGAAATTAAGTTTGAAGCATTTTTAGGGTTTTTTATGAAAAGGTTTTAAGTTTAATGAAAATAAAATTGAAATTAATTAATTAAAAGATACCTAAGTTCTAAGTTAATTTTAATTAAGAAAAAGAAAATAACTAAACCTAAATCTAATTATTATTTATATAAGAAAAGAAATTAAATTGTTAAGAAAATATTTTTTCTCTTTTTGTTTTATAAAGAAAATAAACATATAAATGTGAAAATAATAAATAAAATATTTTTTTGGATTTTTAATAAAAATGATAATGATAATAATAATAGTAATAAAAAAAATAAAGAAAAATAAAATATAAAAGAAAATATAAAAGAAAACAAATTAAATAAAAATGGGTTTGGGTCAGTATGCAAAAAGTAAGCAGGGGGATTAGGAGTCAGCAAAATAACAAAGGCCCATTGCTTGGAGGCCCATGCGCCTGTTTGTCACAAAAAAAAGAGAAAAAAGTGAAAAATATGAAAAGTGGCAACGCTGGGGCTTGAACCCATGTCCTGAGCATGAAACGCGCGCTGCCTTACCACTAGGGTCGCTATACATCCAATAACATAAACAAAACAATAAATACATAACACAAGTCAAGTCCTAAAAATGACTCTATCTTCAACCTCCAGCCGTGGTTCCTGTAACTTGATCATTTCTCAACAAAAATGAAAGATGCAAACATGAAAGTTGCTTCATTTTTCCATACGAATCCAACCATATAAATCTCATAAACTATAAATAAAAGATGAATGAGAATATATAAAAGTACCAAATTTTGACCTAACTTTTTTCATAGATTCAAACCTAAAATTCTCTAAGCTCAATCAATATAAATGAAATCTATAGACATGCACAGTTTCAGGGCAATGATGTCTACATTTTATCTTCACAAATGCAAGCCTATCAATGTCTAAATGAAAAGATAGAAGTTCAGAAATGATACCTTAAAACTGGAAATCGTGAAATGCAAATGATCTTGATTCAAGATGATGCAATGATCAGGTTAGCTTCCTCAAGTTGCCAGGAAGCTAATGCAATGATTAGCTTGAGCAATGGATGGCTTGAATGGCTTGGAGAAGTCAACTTGCAGTGCTCTATTTTTGGTTATGGAGGTTGATGAAAATGGTGTTACAGTCGTGTAACAGGGTGTAAGACTGTTTGTAGAAGATGTTTAGGAACTTTTGGAAGTGAAAAGCCAATAAACGCACGAGTGGATTCTGAGTTTAGAGTTTTTGGTCAGAATATGCAACAATGGAGGTAGTTTATGTAGTTTTGAGTTTGGGAGAGTTTGAGGGCTTGTTCATTCCTTATTTAGCTTACAAATAATGCATATATTTATAGGTAAGAGGTTTCAAGTGTTACAACAACTCAGAATTTGAAATCCCAAGTTGTGGCAACTTTACTTGTTTTTGAAGAAAAGTAAGAAAATCAAGTTTCAAGGTTTGTACCAACAATGTAGAGTGGTTGAATCACTTTTATCACATTTCTTATGACTTTGTAGATGGAGTATGATCAGAGGGAACAAGTGAGAGGCTCAAGAATTGACTTTATGCATAAAAGCCACTTTTCTAAAATGGCAATGTTTCCTTTCTTCCTAAAATGGTATTAAGCATGGGCAATGCATTGAATGCTTGGATTAAAGTTTCTAGAATCTATGTAAAAAATTAACTATGGAGTGAAAAACAAGTTTGAGGCCTGAAAAGCAAATATTATGCAGCCTAGCATGGATTTGGTTCATGTTAATCCTAAAAATCTGCCTTGTAAAACAAGAACAGAACCCTAATTTCTTGCCTTTGATTCTCCTTGCTCAAGTATGATCTGAATGAGTTATATGGCATTTTGGAAAGCTTGTAACATCCTATAAAACATATATGTTATACATTTTTGAATATTCATCTTGGAACTAGGTGAAAAATTTCCATGAAGTTAGGTCAAAATCCTGCCTAAACCAGGGCAAAATTTCACTAAGTCTTCAAGTTTCATTAACATGTCTTCACAAAATCATAACTTGAAATCAAATCATTTCTAGAATAAGTTATGCTCTATAATGTTTTATATCTCATTTATATCTACAACTTTCATGTTGGAAGTTTCTCTTGAATCATCTTGCATCATGGTGAAAATTTGGCTCAAAGTTGTGGAAAAAATGTGAATTTCCAACACTTGGAAAAAATTCTAAGTTTAGAAATTTTGACTTTTCAAAATGAAATATTGACTTTTTGATTTCTTGATGAAAAAGTTTCATATTTTGAAATGTCTTGATGAATTGTAATCTTTGAAGCTTGATTTTGATAAAAAAAGTCAAAATTTGACTTTTCAGTGTACAATTGACTTTTCATCAGTTGACTGAAAATAAACTATCAATCAATTGATCTTGAGAAATTTTTTGAGCCATGACATTAGGTCAAAATGAAGCATTTTAATCCTATAGATCATGCCTTAAACCAATAAGTCATTGATTAGGTCAAAAGTCAAAAATTGTACCTTCTCAGTCAAAACCCTAGTTTTGACTATTTTGCCCTTTTGATGATGTGATCAAATTTCTTGAGGAATTGTGATCCAAACTTGATCAAATGACATATATGAGTTCATCATGTTGATATGGATACAAAATTATGAAGTTTGACCACAGTTGACTTTTCCCCCAATACAACAGATTTTAGGTCAACTGATCAATTGACTGAGCAAAATGTGATCCAAGACTTGAAACTTGACATGAGAAATATTGAGAGTCCAAAATGATCCATGAAAGTAATATGTGGTATTAAAAGTCCATTTTTACTTGTGCAAACCCAATCCCTAATTTGAATCATCAGTGCTAGAGGAGGCGTCTTGAGCTGATCAAACCTTGTGTAGTCTTGAATCAATGGAGATCTTGTGAGAGATTACTTGAGAAATGAGAGGGGAAATTTTTGGGTACAACACCATGCCACATCCATATTGTATAATTTTGACATATAACAACAACACATAGGTGAAGAAATATTTCATCCTTTGTACATTTACGAATATTCCTGCATTTAACACAACGACAATAAAAGATACCATTATTATCTGAAAATTTTTATTAGTGTATTTAAGGAATTCATGAACTTCATTCTCATAAAATGAACCTAATATATCGGCTTTCATCCAACTACGGTCCATAACAACTTATGAAATTTATAAAAACGAATAATAATGGAAATGACACACCAAAAACTATAACTCTAAACCTTAAGCATATGAATATAATATTTTTGTTCACTTCTATATCTAACAGAACAGCTAACAAATGACATATGTATATATTTACCAAGAAAAATATTCAACATTGAACACAAGAAAGGTATTCGGGGGAACAAATAGAATAGCTAGCTGATGGTATATATGAACCAAGAACGGTATATAACTTTGAACGAAAAAGTGATTGAAAATTTAAGATGAAGAGTATCGTAATTCGAAAATGAGGATGAGAACAAGAATGAATATGTTGAAGATTTGTGATTGAAATGAACAAGAATGAATATGTTGAATATAAATAGTGTTGTTGTCGTCTCTGGTTCGCTTGACCGCCTAGGGAATCTTATGAAAGAAATGCAAATAAGTTGTTCTAATTTATCAGTAAAACCTTTGATCACGATTAAACACCAGAACTCTAGTGGACTTTTGAACAATCTAACAACGGTTGACTCAACCACCAAAGTGACATCCCTTTTATTTTTTATTTAAAAAAATAATAAAGAAAAGGCGCGCCTTAATGTTAAAGGAATAAATTATTTGATGGAGCTGAGGTTCGAACCCAAGAAAGCTTGATTATATAACCACGGTTATGGCAACAAACGTTATTATATCCTAACAATTTTTAATAAAAAAAATGTTAGTGTCTAGGTTTAGAGATGTCACCACGGTGTTAGGAAGAACCTTGGTGAAATGGGTGTTGTTGTTTGCGTGTTTTGTAGTAGTGCCACCATGAAAACATCTTAAATTTAAACACTAATTCTTCAACATCTCCCTCCTCATTTTTTAAAATATTGTCATTCCTATACTTCCAAATAATCCAAGCCACATATAACCATATAACTCCTTCCCTGCAACTAGAAACTCTCCCCTTAAAAAAACATGCACCTTCAGAAAGTGACTGCAGCAATCATCATCATTTACAGTATCAACCAATGGGTCGCATATATTCAGCCAGCTATAAACCTGCTGCAAAATTTTTCTAGACATTTGACAATGTATCATAATATGATCGATCTCTTCATCGTGCAAATTGAAAAAAATGTACACTTTATCACTAGCATTGGTTATGTTCCTCTTCTTGAAATTTGACATCTAGTCGGTAGCCTATCGTGAAACAATCTCCAGCCAAATATCTTCACTTTATAAAGGACTTTGGATTTCCATAGGACCTTCAAGGTTTTCTTGATTTCTCCATTAACTTAAAACTCCACCTGGGATTGCACCGGTTTCTCATAACAGGTTTTGACCGAGAAACTATGTCCATCACCAAACAACCACACAACACAATCTACCTGATTTTCCACCGGATTAACCTCCATAAGCAATTTAACCATTTCCTACTCCTCTTCAATTATCTCATAGGTTTATAAATTTAACTCCCATGTAATACTCCACAACCATTGCACATCCATACACCTTCCATTATTTCCAAAAGACACATTCTTAAAAGTAGTTGTATTATACAAGTTTAGGAACAAATTGCATAACGAGTACCTGCCTATCCATTTTGAATTCCAAAATGGTATAACGTTCCCATCACCAAGGCGCCATATAAGGCACTGCATGAATCCAGTCACTCCTTCATACCTTTTCAGCATCATTAGATCTCTCCACCAAAAAGACTCTTTGGATTTATTCGTCGTAACGTCATCAAACCATAACTTCTGACCCAAATCTCCATATCTTTGTTAGAGTAAATCCACCCATATAGCACGGTCATCCATAAGGAAACTCCACAACCATCTACATAAAAATGATTGATTAAAATAAGAAATATCCTTGATTCCAAGGCCTCCCTCTTATTTCGACCTGCAAATAAATTACCAACTATGCCAAGTAATCCCACATTTTTCAACCGAACCATTCCATAAAAAGTTTCTTTGGATACAAGTAATTTCATAGATGATTTTAGCAGGAAATTTAATGAATAAGAAATAGTACACACATAGGTTAGTAAGAACTGAGCTAATCAAATAAACTCGCCCACCCATTAACAACAATTTACCCTTCCATAAAGATAGTTTTAATTTCAAGCATTTGACTACAGGTTTCCAAAAATCAAATCTTCTATGATTCCAACCAACAGTAATTCAAAGAAATTAGAATCGAATACGATCAATCTTGCAAGATAGAAATTGGACTACAACTAGTAAGAAGCGTTCATAAATTCCTATCCCATACATTTTAATCTTACACATATTTATCCTCAACTCTGACACCATTTCAAAGCCTCTCAAAATAGACCTTAAAGTCCATAAATTTGACCACTTGACCTCCCTCACAATTATTGTGTCATCAGCAAACTGCATAAGACTATATGTAGAATTATCCTTCACTATGAATTCTTTGAACAAGCCGGTAGTTATATCTTGACTAACTATTCGTGCCAAACCTTTGTTCGTTATAGAAAAAAGACATGGAAAGAGAGGATCACCCTGCCTCAATCTTCTTTTCATTGAAAATTACCTAGTTGGGCTTCCACTTATCAACACCAACGTACTATTTGTAAAACTCCAGCTTCTAACCAACACATCCACCTCTGACCAAAACCTACTTTCCTCAATATTCTTCTAAGAAAGTCCTAATCTACATAGTCGTAGGCTTGAGCAAAGTCAACTTTAAATAACATACAATTATTTTTTTCTCTACTTTCATAGTCAATGATCTCATTAGTCACCAAAACACCATCCAAGATTTATGTCCCTAGTATGAATGTTGATTCATTACATGATAAAATCTTCCCAATAACTATTCTTAGCCATGACGCAAGAATCTTTGAAATCAATTTATACATACACCTAATTAAACAAATTGGCCTACACTCGCCTAGTCCTTGGGGGTTATCAACCTTTTTAATCATAGCTAAGAAAGATGAGGTCATGGCTTTAGGCAACTTGGCAAGCTTGTGAAACTCTTGAATAAATCCTATGATATCTTCCCCAATCACACTCCAGTATTTCTTTATAAACTCCAGATTAAAACCACCAGGCCCAGGACTTCTATCTCCCTCACAATAAAAAATCACCTCTTTAATCTCTTCCCTTGAAAAAATTTACTCCAAAGCTTCACTATCCTCCATAAATAATGATTTAAAATCCAATTTATCCAAATTAGGTCTAGCTACCAGTTGTTCTATAAACCTAGAAGAGAAGTGTTGTTTAATTGCATTTTTCACATCTGCAACATCTTCCAAACACCTCATTATGTTTGAATTGACACAATAAAATTTCTTCTAGTTCTAACCTTCAACGTAAAATGGAAATACTTAGTATTCATATCCCCTTCCTGCACCTATTTCTGCCTAGACTTCTGTTTGATTAAACTTTCCTTAAAATGTAAGTTATTCCAAATAGTTTCAATGGCTACTTTCCTTTACTCTTGCAATTCAATTGACAATTTTATTATTGAGTTGAGCATTTCAACCTCCAATTCATTTAACAACTCCACCTTCTCTTCTACCTTCAAGTCAATCCAACCAAGTAAATTTCTATTCCACCATCTAAGTTTTTTCCTCATAAGCTTGAATTTATGCTTTAGCACGAAGTATTTCTTCCCACTTACTGAAAATGATTCTTATTATTTTTTTACAAACTCAAGGAAATCTTTGGGTTCATACCAACAACTAAACACTTTAAATGGTTTTGGTCCCTAATTAAAGTTACTTGACATAATCCATACTAGTATATGGCCCGATATGTCCCTGTTACCAATAGCTTGAGCAACAATTTTCCAATCATGAATCATCCCTTTTGAAATTAGAAATCTATCAATTTGGTTGTTGGAGGTACCACTTTAGTTTATCCAAGTATGATTATTTCCCACAACAGGTAAATCAACCAGATCCATAAGCTCAATGAAACTACCAAAATCATCCATCTATGTAGATTTACTCCCATCACTCCTATCCCATATTTCCTCCACCTATTTTGAAGCATTGAAATACCCACCAACCACTCATTTCCCAGATGCAAATTTATTCTTCATGTTCAATAATTCCAACCAAGGAGCTCTTTTCTCAGCTAATGAATAGGGAGAGTAAATATTTTCAAAATAACAAATTGTACCTTTTCAGAAAGCGGTGATGCCTAAATAATATTTTTCCACCTTTCTTCTAAATAGTCAATATACCACCCGAACGACCATCAAAATTCTTTGCAGACCACTCACATTCCGACGAAGCCCACAGACTAAGAACAACCCCAACTTCCATCTATTGAATTTTTGTTTCTTGGATGAAGCACATCTCAACTTTCTCTTTAGATAGAACTTGGCTAATTCTTCTTCTTTTAAAAGAATTACCACATCAACGAATATTGAAGGTCCCAATATTCATGGAACCCTTGAAACAAGCTCCACCGATACATAATACACAACATACACTACGCCAAAAATAAGTTTTAGCAGCACATAAAAAAAAGCGCTTTTGGAAAAAAGCGCTGCTGTAGGTTTTAAAAAAATTCGCTTAAAAAGTGCTTTCAAAGGGTGCCTTAAGAAAGCACTTTTCAAAAGCGCTTCTAAAGGTCACCCTTAGAAAGCGCTTTTTGGGAAGCGCTGCTAAAGCTGGCCTTTCATAGGGTACCTTAAGAAAGCGCTTTTCAAAAGCGCTGCTAAAGGTCAGCCTTAGAAAGCGCTTTTCCAAAGCGCTGCTAAACCTAGCCTTTAGAAAGCGCTTTTAAAAGCGCTGCTATATGATATGCTACGAAAGCACTTTTTGATGTAAAAGCGCTGTTATAGATGACCTTTAGAAAGCGCTTTTAAAAGCGCTTTCGTAGGTAGTTTTATAATAAATATCAAAACACAATTGCAATTATTTCCACTATAAAAACAAACCCTAAATCACATTCTTAATCAACATTCAACCATGTCTCGATTCAGCAACAACCTAATCGGACTCCTCAACTTCCTAACCCTACTCCTCTCAATCCCCATCCTCGTGATGGGCGTATGGCTCCACAAACAATCCACCACTGAATGCGAATGCTTCCTCGAGAAGCCAATCATCGCCCTCGGCGTTTTCCTCTTGGTGGTTTCTCTCATGGGATTAATCGGTGCTTGTTGCAGAGTTTCGTGGCTTCTCTGGTTCTACCTCCTCGTCATGTTCTTACTCATCGTTCTTCTTTTCACTTTCACCATCTTTGCCTTTGTTGTTACTAATAAAGGGGCGGGTGAAGCGGTCCCCAATCGCGGGTATAAGGAGTATAAGCTGTTTGGTGTCCGGGAAGGTTTGTGAGGGTTTGTGAAGCGGGGATTATTTGAATTGGTTGCAGAATAAAGTTACGGATGGGGGTAATTGGAAAAGGATTAGAAGATGTTTGGTGTCCGGGAAGGTTTGTGAGGATTTTCAAGCCAAGTTTGGGAAAGATAGTGTTGAATAATTTCATGCTCAGAAGTTGTCTGCTCTTCAGGTTAGGGTTTTTATCTTTTTTTTTTATTGAATTGAATTGGATTTCTGTTCTTGATGATTGTTGATTTTCTGGGCTGGGATCAAAATTTTCGCTTGCATGTGATTTTATATTTAGGGTTTTGTAGTTTGAATTTGTGTTCATGATGTGAGTTTTATAGCAATAGTGAGCTCTAAAGCATGGACTCCGAAGGATAATTGACACTGACTCATTAACACCGATAACAATAAAAAAAATGTAATCATAAATATCGGTGTCGGGTATTCAATCACCGACATATTCACCGACAGACCTTTTTCAGAGAAACTTTATGTCTAGAAATTATGATAATGAATAACAAAGTGATTAGGAAGTTTCTGAATATGTGAGCATGCAGAGATTTCACGTTATAATAGTACTGTAATGCATTCATGTGTTTGTTTTAGGATTAAATAAATTAGATTTAGTTTATAAAGTAGTGCTACTTTATACTTTTTCCCGAGTATTCAATTTCAAGGTATTTTTCTGAAAAGTGGATTTTTGAACTGGGATTTCTGAATAGTTATGGTTTCTTTCTGAAAAGTGTAGACTTTTTCTTATTTTTTTAACTGGGATTTCTTTTCTTTTGAAAAGGGTTGTGTTCTTTATGGAAACAGATTTAAAATTCATCTTTTGTTGAAGATTTTTGCATCCTCTTTTGTTACTAGTTTTTTCCCCTTACTGGATTCTAGTGTTATTGGGTTAAAAGTTGATTACCTTTTTAATGTGCACTTTTTTCTTCCAATGACTAAGAAGCACTGGTTCCTTGTAGCTTTTCCAAACTTTAATATATTTTGCTTCACATTATTGGTGTTATCTAGTGATCAATATTTTCTTTTCTTTCTTCATAGACATTTACATATAAGAATCTTCTTCATGAGGATTTTCAGCTCGGGTACGACGGTCTAAATCAAACAACATTAATTGGATCAAAGTGCAGGTATATTAATTTCCACTATTTTGCTTATAATATTTATGCTATTTGATAAAAAATACAACTATATATTCTTATTTGTTTTTCTATGTAGTATCCTCAACAACAAAACGGTATAGATTACGGATACTTCGTTATGCGGTTTATAAAAGAAATCCTTCAACTGAATCAAATAGAGATTCCAGTCACGGTATGGATTTATAACTTAGGATTTGTTTTATTATTTCTCGGATATTTCATATAATTTTTTACTTTTAACTAAATCATGCATATTATGTTTTGTTATGTAGTACTTCGATGAATACAAATGTGCATATTACACGAAACTTCAGTTGGAAGAAATCAAAGAGGAATTGTGTCAATATTTTATTGAGCAGATAATCATATAAGGTATGAATACATTATTATGTGAAAAGTGTTATGAATACGTTACATGTGTACATGGAATACCATATTGACCGTGTTATTATGTTCAAACCTCGCAGGACCAGGACCTTAATACATAATTGACTGTGTTTCTTTCATACATTAGGACTGGTTTAGTTGTTGTTAGGATTGATTTTGCAAGACTGATTTTGAGTTACAATGCTGATAATAATGGTTTTTATATATTTTGAGGTACAAAAATGATGTATATATATTTTGGATTACAATGGTATACAATGCATTACCGCGGTTTATGAATTACAGGTTATGGCAACTGGTTTATATAAATAATATGCTGCAAATAATGCACGTATATGAATTATATAAATTATACCTCTAAAAAAAACACCCTATGAAAGCGCTTTTTCAAGAAAAATGCAGCCTTAGGTAACTTATGAAAGCGCTTTTTCACAAAAAGCGATGTCTAAGGTAAACATATGACAACGCTTATCCAGGCAAAAGCGCTGCTAAAAGACCACCTATGAAAGCACTTTTCCAGAAAAAAGCGTTGCTAAAAACCTACCTAAGACAGCGCTTTTCCAGAAAAAAGCGTTGCTAAAAGAAAACTTATGAGAGCGTTTTTCCAGAAAAAAGCGCTGCCTTAGGTAGACCTATGAAAGCGCTTCTTCATAAAAAAGCGCTACCAAAAGCCTACTTAAGAGGGCGCTTTTTAGAAAAAGTGATGTATTAGGTAGACCTACGAAAACGCTTTTCATTAAACAAAAAGCGCTACTAAAACCTATACAGCGCCACCTAAGAAAGCGCTTTTAAGCACTTTCGTAAGTCTTTTTTAGCGTAGTGATAATAGTCTTTGTGGTTGTGCATACATAATATCCAATTCATAAAAAAATATTAAAGGAATTGATTTCGATATTGCATACATTTTACATAGATCAATTTTAATATAATTTAATATTGTAAAAATAATGAACAAAGATCAAATATAAATCAACATATAATTATAAGGACCAAAACTACACAAACAAGTTTACATAAATTAAAACAAACAAACAAAAAATTGCATCTAATTATATATTAGAATCCCTAAACTAGGACCTTATTGCATACAAGGAATTTTATTTTGTAAAGAATAGTAATGGATAGAAAACTTGTTAATTAAAGTGTTATTAATGATCATTATATGACCATCATAAAAGAATTCAAACTTTATATTTTAAAATTACAAAGTTGAACTCTTAAAAATGAGTCATACAATTGACAACATATCACCCATTAAGAATTACCTAACATGTTCATATATAACCGGAAAATACGTGTGTTGTTGTAATGTACGATATGGAAAAGTCTGATTGTATATTATTGCATGGCAATATATAGACAGATGTCATGAATATCTGATAACATTAATATAACAACTAAAAAAGTTTAGTACTGTTTATATTTTTTTAAATATGAATACTTCGAAATTTTTACAGTCCTAACATAGTTATAGGAAAAAAAAAACTATATTATAATATATTTCAACATCAATATTAAACTATCATGTCTTTAAAAAAAAATCGTTGTTGGTAAAGAATTTCCGCTATTTGATTGAACGGAAAAGTATAAAATAATATGAGTCCGTCAATAGGATTAGCAGAAATGCTAAAAAAAATAGAGACTCCGACTAGGGGTGTTCGCGGTGCGGTTTGGGCGGTTTTGAAGAAAAAAATCATCTGAACCGCAAGAGAAAAAAACATACGGTTCGGTTTGGTTCGGTTGGATTTTAAAAATAAATCCGAACCAAATCAAACCAAACTAATGCGGTTTGGATTGGTTCGGTTGGTTCGATTTTTTATAAAAAAAATTATTAAGTCATACATATAAATATAGAGGAAAATATAATTTTGTGTTTAATTGTTCATACATTACCATAAAAAAATTTATAATTGTCAAAATAAGTTTATAATTTGATACATAAAATTGCGTATTATAATTTTATCTAAATCTAAAAATGATATAAATAATATTTCATTCTTAAATAAATATTATACAAAGAATACGATAAAATATATTTTGTGAAAATAATATTTATAAATGAATAATGTTTTATTTTTTTATGATTTGTAAATTAAAATGAATATAATACAAAGTATGATAAAATATACACATAATACATGTTGATTTCTCTAAAGAATTAAAAAATATATATTGGTTAGTAAGATTTTATAACATAATGCAGTTTTGTTTGGTTTGGTTCGGTTTATAAAATACAAACCGCAAATCGAACTGAACCGTGCGGTTCCGCGAGAAAATGACTCAAACACATCCGAACCAAATGCGGTTTTTTGCGGTTTCGGTTTGATTCGGTTTGGTTTTGTGGTTTTCTATTAGACCGGTTTGGTTTTGAACACCCCTAACTCCGATCATTAGATGGATTAAACAATGTAAAACAAATTTGTTTTATTTTTTAATTTATTTAATATTATTCTAATTATTTAATATATTTAATTGATACAATTATACAAAAATTAAATTATGTTAGTTAGAAATAAAATAATAATGAAAATAAAAAACATTAAGTAAAGTAATAATTTTTAATTCATTAAATTAAAATAAAATTATAATAATTATATTAATATTTAATAATTGATTAAATGGAAAAAAGTACAATAGACCACGTTTAGTGTGGATTTTGACCTGATCGTGTCAATCATTAGTGGATTTCACATGAAGGAGTTTGTCTATTATGCGTGTTCATTGTACGTGTCACCTCATCAGTTTGTGGCTGAGTAAAAGGCCATGCGTTACATTTTTGATTTAGCAATTCTTTGATCATTTCGTCATTGGTATAGTTTGTCGTCGCCGCACTGCCATTACTTAATCTGTTTCCCTCGTAATTCCAGTTTGTTAGGGTATTGTTAGGCATTGAGCTATGTATGAAGGATTGGTAACAGTCTTGTGATGGATGCGAGGTAAATAGTTGTGAATGGAAAAAAAGGTATTTGTTGTTGGGGTGTTTGGTAGTTGGGATCTTGTGGGATAGGAAGTGTGAATGGTGTTTGTGGTTGGGTGTATGCTGTAGATTCAGGAAAATATGCACTTTGTTGTTGGGTGCCCCAATGGATGGGGTTAGATGAAGTGTTTTATTGATGATATTGTTGGCTTGGGTTATAAGGTGCTTGTGTTGGGATGAAAGGTTGTTGGGTGTTAAGGAAAGTTTATTGGGTGTTATGGAAAGTTGTTGGTTGCTAATGAATGGTTCTTGGGTGTAAGTGCTTGATGATGATCTGATGTGTTGGAAGTTTGAAGATGTGGATTAGTTACGATGGTTAAATAAAATTCTATTTGGTGATAGATACAAATTTGTCGAAGACTTATACCAGTTCATGTAATCTTTACTCGGTTTACATTCTTCTGACATGATATCTCCTTGAAAGATAGTATTCTGTCGGTTATTCCATTAATGACACTCTTGTTTGTAAAGGTATTTCCAATTGTTATATGCCCATTGCTCGTTCGCGACACTTCCGTGATACTCCTCCATGCACTTTGGAGCATCTGATATATCTTGTTGAATGCCAAATTGGAGTTTAACCCTATCTGTATGATGCATTTCAACTATAGTGAAACAAATAGTAAGTGTTTTTGAACTCTACACGTGACAATAAGTTGGATCTAAATCTTCAAGTCCAAGATAGGGCCTCTATATAAACTGTTATAAAAATTCAATTTATTAGTTTAAAAAACTATAAAAAAAGAAATAGTAATTATTAATATTTTAATCTTGAAAATATTACATCAACTGACTCGAAATGATCGATAAAAGTCCGATAGTCAAGAGAACAATGATGAAGAGTCTTTTCGTAATCCATCCCATAGGCGGACCACCTAAAAAATTGTAATGAATTGGCAATCACGTAGTAAATAACTATAAGAAAAAACAGTAGTTTCAAAGTTACTTGGTTGCATATGGAAAGTGAAAAGTATTACGATTCGTAGGCGCTAGTCTTGGCATCCTAGACCATCCCCAATATAATACCCCAATTTTGTTGAGTTATTTTATTTAAAATTAATTAACTGATATGATGTATTTGTGCACTTTAGTGAATATTTTGTTGTGTTGTGATGCATTTGTTGGAAATTAGATGCCTTAAAAATTATTGGAGTTAAGATAATGGGGGTGTATGATAGAAACATAAGGTGTAGAGAGATAAATAGTTTATTGGCATTATTTTAATTAAAATATTAGATTTAATACTATAGTATAATAATTAAATAAGTATTGTTGGTAGAATAATAAAATTGTTATTTATTTAATTGGGAAGGGAAAAGTTGATATTAAGATTTAGGGGTCCTAAGGCCAGTGTTGGAATAAAATAGAGTTGATAATAGAGAAGAGAAAAACAACATAGAAAACAGAGAAAAGGTTTGTTGAAGAGAGAAGAAAAGAACGAGGCTATGGCAAGAAGTTTCACCGTAAGAGTCAAGAACGGGCAAAATCCAAGGTAAGGGTGGGGTTCTAACTCTATAACGAATTGCATGATGATGGAGAATGATAGTGATTAGGTTCCATGATTTTGTTTTCTTGATTTTTCATTACTATTGCTTTGTGGGGTTTTGTATTTTGATGAATTGTTGATTATAAATCTGATGAAATTGGTTAAAATTGTAGATGTGATTTGTGTTGGAATGATGGGCATGTAGTGTCTGTTTTATGGAATCATATGATACTGATTTGAATTGAAAATTGAGATATTTTGGGGTTGATTGGAACATGAATCGTGTTCTAGAAAATAGCAGAAAAATATGCTCTGCGAAGCTGAGACCTATTTCTAGTTTTTGGGAAATCAATTTTCGCTTGAGAAATTGCAGAAAAAACATGTTTTTGAGTGAGGAGAAATAGGTTTCCAGTTTTGAAGAAACTAGTTTCATCAACGTGTTTTGTCACGCAGGTTACTGTAAAAATTCAGAAACGGGTTACCAATTTTGAGGAAACATGTTTCTTGTTTGTGCTGAACCAAAATATTTTCGAATCTTTGAAAATTCGTAACTTTTGACTCGAGTGTCCGTTTGACGCGTCGTTTGGACCAGTACGAAGTTAAAGTGATTTTATATCCTATAAAAGTAAATTGGAACAGAGTAGATAATTATTTGACCAACATTGATGCTTATCTGTGTATATTCTTAAGTAATGTGCCATGAATTGAGATGTGATTGAGTAAAATGATGTTGTATGAATAATTTGATTATTTTGTATGATGTATTGCATGATAATGATATTGATAATGATAATGATAATGATGGTCTGTATTGGTGTGGAATTGATGAGTAAGAATAATCAATGTGAATTGCGTTGTTGCATGTCAGTGTCGCAAGCATTCATGAATGATGGCCTGTATTGGCGAACGATGGCCTGTATTGGCGTTATGATGTTGCTGTCCTAAGTTGGCATTATGATGAGGGTTCTACCCTATTGATACCATATGCATTGAGTCATTGTCGGTATCATTGCATTGCACTATGATTGATAACTTGATGTTTTGATGCTGAAAGAGTATGAGTTATATTACGATGAATGTTATGTGTTGTATGCATATTCGCTTATATGTTGATGTACTTTGTGGTGTGATGAAAGAAGTAAAGGTGCGAGGTAAATAAGTATAATTATGTTTACTTAAATTTATATCTACTTGTTATCATGCTTTCTTTTATCTTGTTATGATATCTCACCCCTTCTGTTTGAATGTTGCCTCTACGTAGGTAACGTGCAGATGATCCGAAGTATCTCGAGGTAGAGGTTGTAAAATCAAGCTTCTCTAATGTACTTTTGTTTTGATGAAGACAAACCATGTTGACAAGAAGGAACAAATTATTTATCAAGCTAAAAGCATATGTGGATAATGTCTTTGGTTCAAGCACTTAGCAAATTTAAAGGTATAATGATAATACTTACTTTGAACTTAAGATATAGATGCTCAATGGTCAAAAGAAATATTTTATATTGTCCAAATCCTTACTCAAGTTTTTCTAAGAAAAAATTCAATTTTCACTTGAGTGCAATCAATTTGCATATTGGTGCAATCGGTTGCATGCTTCAATTTTTCAAAACATGTGCTACTGTTTCTAAGTGCAATCGATTGCTCTCAATCAATTTTTGCTACTGACTTTAAGTACAATCAATTTACACACTTGTGCAATCGATTGCACACTTAAAATATTTGAATTTCTAGATGTTGAAACCCCGTGCAATCGATTTACACAAAGGGTGCAATCGATTGCATGCTGAACGATTTTGAAAAACAACAAGTTTACTCATGCCTGTTCATAACACCAATTCATGGAAACCTTTCACTCAATCTTGGAAATTATTCATGATTCATTTATAGAATTTTATGCTTTTTCAAAAGGGTGTTATGAACATATAAATACTAATTTTTAAAATCATTTTGAACACCTCTTTCAATCATATTTTCTGAAATTTCAAAAATCAAACTCAAGTTGTTATACATTTTCATACAAAAGTTTTCTGCACACTTTCACATATTATCAACCAGAAAACTTTGAGCATTATATATCTTGATTCATTGTATACTATTATTGGAAGATAAGATCAATTCATTGATTAAATCACTCAAAGTGATCATTGCTAATCAAACTCACTCAAATCAAATATTGCTTTATACTTGCTTATTTTTTAGGATTGTTGGAAATAAGTTCAAGTGGTTTTATAAATCTTGTTTTTCCAGGATTGTTGGATACAAGTAAAGTCACTTTGAGAGGATTGTTCTCATTTTTGACATAGTGAAAATCCAATAGGATCGTTCTTGGTCCAAGAGGATTGTTCTTGGTTTTGGGTAATTCTTGTTTAAGTTTGCCACAATAAGGAAATCTCTTTCATGTTGAAAGGGGACTGGAGTACTCTTGGACTGTGAGGGGAACCAGGATATATCACTTGTGTCTCTTTATTTTTCTGCACTTTACTCTTTCATAAACTCACCATAAATCAGAAAAATAATATCCATCATCACTAAAACTAGAAAAATTTTAAAGTACCTAATTCACCCCCCTAGGCGCACTTCGTACTTACAATTGGTATCAGAGCAAGTTATAGGTAACCTGTTCCTAAAAGATCCAGAATGGCTTCCACAAATCAAAATCTCATTTTCAGAGATGGTGATAGTAACAACAAGCCTCCTCTATTTTGTGGTAAATATTTTGACTTCTGGAAAATACGCATGAATGCACATCTAGAAGCACAAGGGGGAGAAATATGGGATACCGTCGAGAATGGTCCATTTATCCCTATAACGGTAATCAATGATGCTGGCTCATCAAAGCCTAAAGCTGCATGGGACGAAGATGATAAGAAGAAGGTTCTCTATGATAAAAAGGTAATAAATCTTCTTCAAGGTGCACTGAGAATGGATGAATTCTTCCGTGTCTCGGCAAGCAAAACAACAAAAGAAATATGGGATACCTTGGTACAAACTCATGAAGGAACTGTTGAAGTTAAAAGATCAAGGCTAAATACTTTGAGTCAAGAATAAAATTATTTCGAATGCAGCCCGGAGAAACCATCCTTGACTTGCAAAAGAGATTCGTGCACTTGAAACTGAGAATGCCATTGATTTGAACTTGGTAACTTGAAACTGAAGTTTCTTCAAAAGTCAGAATTTGAAATCATTGATTTAGCTTTTAAACACATTGTTTCTGCGGATTTTTGCTTCTAAACATGTTTAGTGAACTTCCATAAGTGATTAGCACAACAAAACGTGCATTTTGTATGCGTTTTAATCAAATTAGAAGTCACACTTTTCTTGTTTGCAACTTCACACGATTTCTCTCTAAACTTCATCATTTCACACGCTTAGACATTCCATTTGATTCCCTATAAATATAGGGTCATCCCTCATTCATTTTCTCAAGCTTGGATAGCCATAATCAACCTGCCAAACTTGTTCCATAACTCAAATTTATGCAACTTCAAAATCTGTTTTCAAGACTTTTTGAACCCAATTTTTCTATCAATTCACCTTCCATGATCTTCCCTGAAGCTAACCATACAATTAAGTTCAAGAATCATGCTCTATATTGCTCCATAGAAGTCCAGTTTCAGAGCTCTGCAGCTCAACTTCAATAGGTAGATTTCTCCATCAATTCTTCAAAACTTTGATATCATTGTGATGCTCTCATTTCCCTGGTTCTAGTCGCAACACTTCCTTTTATCTGGAAACACGATTTGATCATGAAATTTCAAATCCCTTTTCAAAACTTTCCTTCCAAATTGCTTGAGCTACAGTTTATATAAATTTGTCGCGAATGTGTGGTTGTCTTCATCTTGAAGAGACGAAGCGAATGGAATAGGTTTGAGCTTCTGACTTTACAGTTTGAGAGACCTGAAATTCACGTTGGCTGGAGGTTGAAGATGACCAACGTGTCATCTTCCAACCAATGAAGGCGCGTCATCTGTTTTTTTGAAAATCTGATTTAATTAATGATTCTATGCTTTGTTCACTAATGACATGATATGCACAGCGTGCCAGATCCCTTGGATTTAATTACTAACGCGTTTTGACTCTCATCCAGTGGTCCACATATTTTTGACTTTATTTTTCTTTTCTGATTTTTATATTTAATTGTTTAAAATTTCAAAAAATCATAGAAAATTATATTTTAGTCCAAAAAATCTAAAAAAATCATGAAAAATATTTTTGATTTTCCTCTTTCTGATTTTTATTTTTCACAATTTTATTTTGTGTTTTGATATTTTTTATAAATTTTCACTTTATTTGATTTTTTTAAATGTTTAAAAATACTTTTATGCATTTATAAATTCTGAAAAAATTATGGAATAATCCAATGATATTGTGACAAATATTTGTGACCTTATTCATTTTTTATTTCTGACTTTGGTATTTTTTATCATTTTGGGTCATTTTACTCATTTCCTTTAATTTTAAAAATAATTTCTGACTTAAAAAAAATTACCAAAAATCTTATAAAAATATTTTAGTTCATTTCTGATTTTTCTATGATCTTACTTTTTATTTCTTGATTAATTTGAACATAATTGATATTTTTATCTTTTATTTCTATTTTAAAAAAACATTTTAAAACATTTTTTAATGTATATCTTAAATGCAATATTATTTTGTGATTATTTTATGGTTGATCTTGGGTCGAATTTTTGATTATGAACTTTGTTGACATCATTGGATCTATGGTATTGAGTTTAAATCAATAAAAATGGATGAATAATTTTAATAATAGTTTAATTAGAATTTAATTCAAATGTGATTTGTTTGTTTCATTCCCTCCCTCTTCATCTTATTCCCCTTTCTCATTGTATTACATATTATGGGATAATAATTTATATATCATTGATCCAAACATGAGATACATAGATTGCTATTGATCAGCCTCAAAATAGGTGCAACTTCTATGTAAGTCCACTTACAATTGCTTAACATAGCGCTAAATTTTGTCCCGATTCGAATAAATGACCATTCGTGGCCCAAACCTATGTTTGCAAGCCAAAGTATGTTAATTTGATCTCTTTGATCCAATAACCTTGAGATTCATTGTGTGTAGGTTTTGGTTCTATCAATCCTCTAATGGATCTACAATACTTTTGGTCAACGCGGATCACTTAAACATCGTTGATCATTAAATGGTACTTTTGAGGATTCCAAATGGATGATATACTTGATAAAAAGCAAATGCAACTTGTTCTGTGGAGGCTTTGATTCTACCAATCTTCTAATGAGTTCCAAATGCAAGTTTCAAGATGGTCATCCAACTAACACTAACTATTAAATTGTTTGTACTTTATGCCCTTTTATTTTTATGCTTTATGTATCATTTACTTTAAGCATTACATTTCATGTCATTTTATTTTGCTCACTTGAGCTTTTTATTTTCTCTTCTAAGACACCTAATAATCAACATGAACCATAAAAAAACCCTTTAATGATACTTGGACTATTTGGTTACTATCCTTGGCATTATGGAGCATTGGAATTCTTGGACTTAGAATTAGAAACCTTGGCCTATGTTGGAGACCTTGTAACCTTAATTGATATTTTGTCTGGAGTTCTTGAGGTTTACCTCAAGACATTGGGTTGTTTGTTTGTTTTGTGTGCAGGTTATTGTGATTACATTCTTTGTTTATAATATGGAATTCACCCGTATACAACCGTTACTCTTCCCAATTTTTGTGAAGACTTAATACACTTGAAGTTTGGTTCTCATGAGAGGTCTGGTATCTTTGTTTGCTTGGTTTCAATCCAAAGAATGGAAATTCTATCTTGGCTCATAATGTCAAGTATTGACTTCTTGTTGGTTATATGGTTGTTATCCCTAGATTTTACCTTATGCTTTAGGATAGTCTATTCTTCTCCTCCCATCTTCTTTAATTTCAAAAATCTTCTCTCTCCTTTTGAAAACTCATCTTGTTTCTTTTAAACTTGAATCACTTTCATAATAAACTTGGACTTAGGTCCATGCATTTTCAAAACCTTTTCATAACTAAACTCCAATTAATTTAATAATACCCTGACCTTTTTTGTGAGAAGACTAAAAGTATATCAATCTCATTTCAAACCATTTTGCCACTTTGGCTTTTTATTCTAAACTTTTTTCTCAAAAGATTAGACTCTTGTCAATCCTTGTAGTGATGTAAACAACTATACTTCTATAATATGTAGTAAAGAGAAATATTTTCCACTTGGGTGTTGAGTGAGGCATTATTGATTTTAAAATCCAAGCCATATCCTCCACTTTGAGATGATGCAAATTCTCCTTTCTCATGATTATGGATAGTAAGTATGTTTTCCACATGGACAATGACGATGATGTCCCATCTCATAAAATTAACCAACACACTTGTATCTTAAAGTTTTTAAAAGATGAACTACGTGTACCTTGATCCCCTATTGAAAAAAAGGTGGTACGTAGGCACTATAGGTTCACAACCGCGGTGGGTGCAAAAATCATAAAAAATATGTATTTCTTTTCTCACCTCCACCATCTATTTTACATACAACATTTTATAGCCAAAACATACAGATTTTACAAAGAGGTTCCTGCGGAGTACCGTAGATGTTTAGGATGCTAATACCTTCCCTTTGCATAACCAACTCACTTACCTTGAATTTTCCCCCCTCTTTTTGGGTCACTCTCTCTTTCCCCATTCCTTTGGAAACAATAAAGCACAACGGCGATGTTTATTTTGATTTGTATAAGTCTAGTCAATCCAATGGCTTAGTCTTAAACATTTCTACCGCTACAGAAAAAATGGAGACTTCACTGGGGAAAGTATAACCTCTTGCTGGTCCATCCCTAAGTGGGTTGAGCCTATATTTATTTATATCTGTATGTGTGCTATTGTTGTTTATGTATTATATGTTGTATATATGTTTTCCTGGATTTTCCTGATTTTCAGGGTGCTTGGTGATTACTTATAAGTCCTATACCCGAACTTAGGTAAACTTTAAGATAGGACGGGCGGTATAGTCATGTTAAATTTGAGGGAGTAATCCCAAAAAAGGAGGCATGAGATCCCCCACTCAGTGGAGGCCCCTTTGACTGTAGTGTCGTTTACCGAGTAATCAAGAAGATGTGCTTCTTTCGACCTGGGAGCCTGCTGAAGCTGAGGACCGTAGAATACCTAACCCATCTTGGCCTTTTAGGTGTAGTGCAGAAGCTATGACGGAGTAATCCGGAAATAGTTGTCACGCGATACTACGCTCGGATGAGTTTTTCTTGAGAATATTACTAATTACCGAGTTAATCGGGAAGTTGGTAATATTTGAAAGAAGGATGTAGACTCTGGGAACCTCTAGAACCTTGTTCGACAGGTGATAACTTTTAGACCAACACCTTATGGGTAGTACCTTCGACCTCATGCTCGTGACGTTGAACCTATGAACCCTATATGTGTGATCTTGTGTTTGATTGTTGCATCATGCATCCATGCACCCATAAGCATCTTTTGAAGAAATTTTATTTCGAGGGACTTAAAAGATTGACCATTTGTGAACATCTCAAGTACTTTTTGGCCATGGATTCTGGAAAAAGAAGGACCAGAAAATATAGTTTCAAAGATCCCAAGATAGATGAGTTGATCAATCTAATTCCTGAGATTGAGTGCTCTGCAGATTTTTGGAAGAAGTATGGATCCATCATTCCTCTCATGAAGCTTAGGATGAAGGAGGGTATTCTCTCGACCTTGATCCAGTTCTATGATTCGATGTATCATTGCTTTAATTTCCCTAACTATCAGTTGATGCATACACTAGAGGAGTATTCTTATCTACTGGATTTACCTGTTACCGACCGTGTTCCTTTTACTGGTTTGGAGGGTGAGCCAAAACCACATGATATTGCTGCTTTGATCCATCTGGGGAAGTCTGAGGTGGAAGCCCATATGACTACTAAAGGAGGGATTAGAGGATTACCAGCCTAGTTCTTATTGGAGAAAGCTCGTTACTTTGCCAGGATGAAGAGTAGAGTCGCTTTTGAGGCCATCTTTGCTCTACTTGCTTACGGGTTGTTTTTATTTCCTAATGTGGATAAGTTTATTGACGTTAATGCTATCAGGATCTTCATGATTAGAAACCCATTTCCTACATTATTGGGTGATGCTTATTATTCTATTCATCTTCGGAATTCTTATCATGGGGGGATGATTATCTGTTGCACGCCTTTATTGTACCAGTGGTTTATCTCTCATATGCCTCAATCTGGTCCTTTTTGGGATGTCAGGAAGGAACCCCGATGGGCTCCTAAGATCATGGCACTTACTCACTAGAATATTGATTGGTATCATCGAGCTTACTAGGATGTAGAGATTGTTGACAGTTGTGGTAGTTTCCCCAATATACTTCTTCTTGGTACAAAGGGAGGAATTAACTATATCCCTGTTCTTGCACGATGACAGCTTGGTTATCCAATGAGGGATAAACCAAATAGTATTCATTTGAGTAGTTTCTTTCTGAAGGAGGGATAAGACCATAAGGAAGCTAGGGAGCAGATCGCGAAGGCCTGGCGTCACATTCATAAGAAGAGTAGGAAAGATTTGGGACAAAGAGGGGTTATTTCTTTGGAACCTTATCTTCAATGGGTCCAAACGAGAGCTATTCAGTTGAAGATGCTGTATTCCCGAGAAGCACCTATGCCTGATTTGTTTGTGAAGACCACTCCTCCCTTACTGGATGATATAGAAGAGCTACAACTTGCTTTGGTCAGGATGCAGCAGGAAAAGGATACTTGGAAGAATAAGTTCGAAACTTTAGAGATTTCTTATAGAGCAGACTTGAAAGAGAAAGACGACTTGATTGAGATCCTTGAGAGTCGAGAGGTTGAGACCATGGAGAGGCATGGGGATTTATTTTCCTCTAAGCCTTAGTCAGATGCTAGTTGCTCACTTCATGATTCAGATGGTTGGAAGGAGGTTACCACCAGGTATGCGGAAGAAAACCAGAGGTTGAAGGCTCAGATTTCCAGGCTTACAGGGAAGCGCCAGCGTATAGAGTGATCTCCGAAGACTTTACTTCTCAGGGTTTTAGTGTAACACCCCAATTATACCCCAGAAAATTATATAAATAAATCAGAGTTATAAAAATCATTCATGCAAACAAATTGGGACGTCACAAATTCTTCTAACAAATTCATTGCATTCATCGTGGATATATAACACTTTTTAAATCATCGCGTGAACCATCAACATAACATCTATAATCAAATAATTCAACATCTACGCAGCAAAATTCTCAATAACATCTTTAAACAACAAAAAAGCAACTTCGAAACATCACATATTTAATAATAGTCAATTTTGAGTTCAACAACTGAAAATCATCAATCAAAAACAGCAAGCGTTCATCCCCTCGAGTGTTACATATCAGAGCAATGACACCGACTCGAACTATTGAAGGTATACAATCTTCACTCTCGATTACCTGCACGTTACCAACATAAGAGCAACATTCAAACAGAAGGGGTGAGATATCTAACAATATAATAAAGCGCATGATGATTAATATATCAAATTAGATCAATAACATCACCACTTCTCATCTCATAATCTACAATAATTACAACGCATATACACATTCATCAACATCAAAATACACTTCTCTAAACAATCATATAATGAGACTCAATACTATGGAAATGCATGTGGTACCATTGGAGAAGAACTCCCATCTCAAAAATTTTCCAATTAATAGAGGCATCAACAAGGCATAGCCTTCATCTCAAAATTTTCCAATTCAGGCCATCTCAATGAGCATAAGCTCCATCTCAAAAAATGCAATGTATGCGACACAACCATGAATGTAATGTCAACACCCAAGTTAACAACATCTCAAATCATCTTAAAACATCTCAAATTAACATCTCAAAATAACATCTCAAAATACATCTCAAAATAACATCTCAAAGACATCTCAAATTAACATCTCAAAATACATCTCAAAATAACATCTCAAAGACATCTCAAATTAACATCTCAGATCATCAAAATAATTTATCAAACATCGTTTATTTATTATAAATCATCAACATAATATTATTAATAACTTCTCATTAACAACTCAGCAGTATTTTAATTTCCACAGTAAATCAACACTGTCATTCTGTAACTCTAACGTTAAGACCGACACCATCCTACTGTTATAGTTCAAACAGAAGCTTCTAAGCATCTAACTTCCACATTCTGCACAAAACAACATAAAGGCCAACACAACTTCTGACCAGCATAACCTCTAACATCACAACTTCTAACCAACACAACTTCTAATAACACAGCTTCTAACAACACAACTTCTAACAGCACAACTTCTAATAACACAACTTCTAAACAACACAACTTCTGACAACACAACTTCTGACTGCACAACTTCTGACTGCACAACTTCTGACAGCACAACTTATGACAGCAAAACTTCTGACAACACAACTTCTGACAGCACAAGTTCTGACAGCACAACTTCTGACAGCACAACTTCTGACAACACAACTTCTGACAGCACAACTTCTAACAACACAACTTCTGACAACACAACTTTTGACAACACAACTTATGACAACACAACTTATGACAGCGCAACTTCTGACAACACAACTTCGGACAACACAACTTCGGACAACAAAACTTCTGACACCATAACTTCTGACAGCACAACTTCTAATAACACAACTTCTAACAGCACAACTTATAACAACACAACTTCTAATAACACAACTTCTAATAACATAACTTCTACTTTCTAATAATCCAACGCAACTTCTAACAACATAATTCTAACAACAGAACTGCTACTTTTTGCTAATATGACGCAACCTCTAACAACATACTTCTAACATCAGAACTGCTACTTTCTGCGTTTTTCATCACTGCATCTCGCTACGGGATTCATACCTAAAGCCCTAAAATTTAATCTAATCATGGATAATCATCACTCATAATTTACCTTATAATTCTACATCAATTAAACAACATCATGACATTAATATTCATCTAAAATTCATCAATTATCATCATACAACAATCATGTATTTTCAATTCAAGAACAAGACAACAATCATCTCTCACCCCACATACCAATCATCATAAACCCAATTATAGAGTCAGAACCCCACCCTTACCTTGGATTGAAGGTCGCTCTACAATTTCTGGTTGAATTCTCGTTCTTGCCGTTTTCCACTTTTTCCAAGAGTTTGCACGTTCTCCTCCAAATCCTTATTTCTTCTACTGCTTCTTTCTTTCTATTCTATTCCAACAATAATAAAATAACCCTATTATTCTATTATTCCATATTGGGCTTAAAACCAATGCACCCCCTTATTACTTATACTCTCTCAAAATAAGCCCACATTAAATAATATTACACTTCTAATATTATTTCACCACATAATATTATATCTCTAATATTATTTCTCCACTTAATAAAATAAATCCAATTTAATTATAACACAACTTCACAAATATTCCAAAAAATAATTTAATTAAATAATTAATTAAATTACGGGCGTTACAACTCTCCCCCACTTAGAATATTTTCGTCCTCGAAAATTTACCTCAATCAAACAATTCAGGATAGGAGTCTCGCATCTTGCTCTCCAACTCCAAAGTCATGCTTTCACCAGCAGCTCCTAGCCAAACCACTTTATCCAAGACAATCTCTTTGCCCCTCAGAGTCTTCATTTCATGATCCGCTATTTGTACATGCATCGTCTCTACCGTAAGATTATCCCGTACTTGCACATTGTCCATATGAATCACATGAGACGGATCTGAAATATACTTTCGAAGTTGCGACACATGAAACACATCATGCAAATTTGAAAGATTAGGCGGTAAAGCTACTCTATAAGCAACATTCCCCACTCTCTTCGAAATCTGATACGGTCCAATAAAATGAGAAGTGAGCTTCTTAGACTTCAATGCTCGCCCAACACCAGTCACAGGTGTAACTCTAAAAAACACATGATCACCAACTTGGAATTATAAATATTTCCTTCGCTTGTCATGATAACTCTTATGTCTACTTTATGAAGCTTTCATATTTTCTCGAATCAAATTCACCTTCTCGGTAGTCTCACGAACAAGTTCAGGTCCAAGTACTACACTCTCACCAGATTTATGCTAACATAACGGAGTTCTACATCTTCGACCATACAATGCTTCAAAAGGTGCCATCCCAATACTAGAATGGAAACTGTTATTATACGTGAAATCTATCAACGAAATATAAGTATCCCACGAACCTCCTTGCTCAAGAACACACGCCCTCAACAAATCTTCTAACGATTGAATGGTCCGTTCAGTCTGACCATCTGTCTGAGGATGATACGCTGAACTCAACCTCAACTTAGAACCCAACGCTTCTTGCAAACTCTTCCAAAAATCAGAAGTAAATCTTGGATCTCTATCTGACACAATGCACAAAGGAACACCATGTAACTTCACAATCACACTAATATAAATCTCATCCAACTTCGGCACTGGAAAACTGATGTTAATAGGAATAAAATGAGCTGACTTCGTAAGCCTATCAAAAATAACCCAAATAGAATCATGTCCTCTTAAAGTATTCGGCAACCCCGTCACAAAGTCCATTGAAATGCTATCCCATTTCCATTCTGGAACTTCCAACGGTTGCATCGATCTTGCAGGCTTCTGATGTTCAACTTTCGACTTCTGACAAGTCAAACATGCATACACAAACCGAGCCACATTACTCTTCATCCCAGGCCACCAAAACAAGCCTTTCAAATCTTGATACATCTTTGTAGCTCTTGGATGAATACTCAACTTACTTCTATGACTCTCTTCAAGTATCACTTTCTTCATCTCAGCATCATCAGGAATACAAATCCGGTTACGAAATCTCAACACACCTTACTCATCTAGCTTAAAATCATTATTCTCAGATCGATCAGTCCCAACCATCAAATCTACCAGTTTCACATCCAAGTTCTGAGCTTCTCTGATACTGTCTAAAAATTCATTATTAATCTTCAACATACCCAACATAACACTCTACGGAGTAACCTCGCAAACTATGCTCATATCTCTGAACTGCTCAATCAATTCCAACTCTTTAATCATCATTGCTGACATATGTAAAGTATTTTGACTCAATGCATCAGCTACCACATTCACCTTTCCTGGATGATAATTCAAACTGAAATCATAATCCTTTAACAATTCCAACCATCTTTGTTGCCTCATATTTAGCTCTTTCTGATCGAATAAATACTTTAAGCTCTTATGGTTACTAAAAACTTCAAATCTAGAACCATAAAGATAATGCCTCCAAATCTTCAATGCAAAAACAACTGCAGCAAGCTCTAAATCATGCGTAGGATATATCTTCTCATGAGTCCTTAACTGCCTTGACGCATAAGCAACTACCTTACCATTCTGCATAAGCACATCTCTTAAACCCATCTTAGAAGCATCACAATACACCACAAAAGGCTCTCCTGGATTAGGCAACATCAAAATCGGAGCTGACGCCAACCTCTTCTTCAATTCTGTAAAACTTTCTTCGCATTGAACATCCCATACAAACACTCTACCTTTACAAGTCAACTTAGTCAACAGAAGTGACAACTTAGAAAACCCTTCAATAAACCTTCTATAATAACCAACTAATCCCAAGAAGCTTATAATTTCAGTAGCTGACTTTGGAGTTTCCCATTGCAACACAACATCAACCTTCGATGGATCTACAACAATGCCACTACCTGAAATCACATGACCAAGAAAACTAACCTCTTTTAACCAGAATTCACACTTGGACAGCTTTGCATACAACTTCTTCTCTTTCAAAACTTGTAATACTACTCTCAAATGTTCAGCATGCTCTTCTTCTGACTTAGAGAATCAAAATATCATCAATGAACACCACTACAAACCGATCCAAATAAGTATGAAAGATACGATTCATATATTCCATGAATACTCCCGGCGCATTAGTAACACCGAAAGGCATCACCGAATACTCGTAATGTCCATAACGCATTCTGAAAGCCGTCTTTTGAATATCTTCATCCTTCACTTTAATCTGATGGTAACCCGAACTCAGATCAATCTTACTAAACAAACGAGCATCCACCAATTGCTCCATTAAGTCATCTATTCTTGGAAGCGAATACTTATTCTTAATCGTCACCTTATTCAACTGTCTATAATCAACACAAAGCCTCATACTTCCATCTTTCTTCTTCACTAACAACACTGGAGCTCCCCACGGCGATACACTTGGTCTTACAAACTTCTTCTCAAGTAACTCTTCCAATTGCTTCTTCAACTCATAGAATTCAGATGCAGACATTCTGTATGGTGCCATAGACACAGGTCTGGTACCAGGTACAAGATCAATTGCAAATTCAACTTCCCTCTCTGGCGGTACATTAGGGAAAACTTCAGGAAATTCACACACCACCTGCAATTCCTCAATTATAGCTTGAATCTCTACAGATAGAGACCCCATCAACGAGAACATCTATGCTTCCTCTTGCATCAACTTCCTCAACTGCCTAGGAGACAACAAACCATCTTCCTCTTCTTCAGGAGTAGAAAACTTCACCGACTTGTCATAACAGTTAATATGAACACAGTTATGCTCTAACCAGTTCATACCCAAAATTACATCCAAACCTCTTAACGGTAAACAAACCAAATCAACAGCAAAGTCTCTGTCGAATATCGACAAAGGACACTTCAAACACACAAAATAAGTAGTCACTGACCCCTTGGATGGAGTATCGACGACCATTTCTCCATTCAAAGAAGACAACATAAGACCCAATCTTTCAACATAATCAGCAGCAATAAAACAATGCGTAGCACCAGTATCAATAATAGTGATTAAAGGAGTTCTATTAATGAAACATGTACCTCTGATAAGTCTATCCTCAACAACTGTCTGATCCTCCACCAAAGCAAACACTTTACCACTTGACTGAGCCCTCTTCGGTTTCAGACACTGACTACCAATGTGCCCTTCTTCTCTACAGTTGAAACAAATCACATTCTTGTGTTCACACTCAGATACAACATGTACGTTCTTGCCACAACGGAAACACCTCTTCACTTCAGCAGTGCACACATTACTCTTGTGCCCAGATTTCCCACACTTAAAGAAAATCACACCAGCAGGAGCATCTCCTCCACTAGTCCTCTGACCATGAGAAACTTTCTGTTTACCCTTACCAGCTGGGGCATCATAAGGCTTACCACGATTCTGTTGGTGCTTAACCCTCTTCTCACTGATAATCTTGTAATGAGCATTATTTTCCTCTTCGTAAATCCTGCAGCTATCAACCAAATCAGCAAAGACACGGATTTTCGGATATCCAACTGCTTTCTTAATCTCCGGGCGTAAGCCGTTCTCAAACTTAATACACTTAGAAAATTCAACATTTTCCTCAGCGTAATGCGGATAAAACTTAGCCAACTCAGCAAACTTGGAAGCATACTTAACAATTGACAGATTTCCTTGCTTCAGCTCAAGGAACTCAATTTCCTTCTTACCATGGACATCTTCAGGAAAATACTTTCTCAAAAACTCCCTACGACACACAGCCCAAATGACATTCTAACCTGCAGCTTCCAACTTTTGACAAGTTCTAGCCACCATTCATCAGCCTCGACTGCTAGCATATGAGTCCCATAACGAACCTTCTGCGCTGGAGTGCAATCCATCACGCGAAAGATTCTCTCAATCTCTTTCAACAATTTCAATGCTCCGTCAGGATCATACTTTCCATTGAACTAGGTGGATTCTCTCTCTGGAAGGTCGCCAAGCTACGAGATCCAGCATTCCCGTCAGCATTCGACTGATTTTCCATCGCATGAGCCATTGCTTCTAGAGCAGCAGCAAGTGCAACATCATTCCTTTCAGCCATCTCAACTTCTCACTACAACATAAACAACGATTAGAACTCAAATAACAATACTCGACTGTTAGACAACTACGACTCGACGACAAGGTCGGACCAACCTTTTGCTCTGATACCAACTTTGTAACACCCCAATTCTACCCCGGAAAATTATATAAATAAATCAGAGTTATAAAAATCATTCATGCAAACAAATCGGGATGCCACAAATTCTTCTAACAAATTCATTGCATTCATCGTGGATATATAACACTTTTTAAATCATCGGGTGAACCATCAACATAACATCTTTAATAAAATAATTCAACATCTACGCAGAGGAATTCTCAATAACATCTTTAAACAACAAAACAACAACTTTGAAACATCACATATTTAATAATAGTCAATTTCGAGTTCAACAACTGAAAATCATCAATCAAAAACAGCAAGCGTTCATCCCCCTGAGTGTTACATATCAAAGCAATGACACCGACTCGAACTATTGAAGGTATACAACCTTCACACTCGATTACCTGCACGTTACCAACATAAGAGCAACATTCAAACAGAAGGGGTGAGATATCTAACAATATAATAAAGCGCATGATAATTAATATATCAAATTAGATCAATATCATCATCACTTCTCATCTCATAATCTACAATAATTACAATGCATATACACATTCATCAACATCAAAATACACTTCTCTAAACAATCATATAATGAGACTCAATACTATGGAAATGCATGTGGTACCATTGGAGCAGAACTCCCATCTCAAAACTTTTCCAATTAATAGAGGCATCAACAAGGCATAACCTTCATCTCAAAATTTTCCAATCCAGGCCATCTCAACGAGCATAAGCTCCATCTCAAAAAATGCAATGTATTTGACACAACCATGAACGTAATATCAACACCCAAGTTAACAACATCTCAAATCATCTCAAAACATCTCAAATTAACATCTCAAAATACATCTCAAAATAACATCTCAAAGACATCTCAAATTAACATCTCAAAATAACATCTCAAAGACATCTCAAATTAACATCTCATATCATCAAAATAATTTATCAAACGTCGTTTATTTATTATAAATCATCAACAAAATATTATTAAGAACTTCTCATTAACAACTCAACTGTATTTTAATTTCCATAGTAAATCAACAGTGTCATTCTGTAACTATAACGTCAAGACCGACACCATCCTACTTTATAGTTTAAACAACAGCTTCTAAGCATCTAACTTCCACATTCTGCACAAAACAGCGTAAAGGCCAACACAACTTCTGAGCAGCATAACCTCTAACATCACAACCTCTAACCAACACAACTTCTAATAACACAGCTTCTAATAACACAGCTTCTAACATCACAACTTCTAACAGCACAACTTCTAATAACACAACTTCTAACCAACACAACTTCTGACATCATAACTTCTGACTGCACAACTTCTGCCAGCATAACTTCTGACAGCACAACTTCTGACAACACAACTTCTGACAACACACCTTCTGATAGCACAACTTCTGACAACACAACTTCTGAAAGCACAACTTCTGACAACACAACTTCTGACAACACAACTTTTGACAATACAACTTCTGACAGCGCAACTTCTGACAGCACAACTTCTGACAACACAACTTCTGACAACACAACTTCTGACAGTATAACTTCTGACAACACAGCTTCTAACAACACAACTTCTAACATCACAACTTCTAACAACACAACTTCTAATAACACAACTTCTAATAACACAACTTCTACTTTCTAATAATCCAACGTAACTTCTAACAACATAATTCTAACAACAGAACTGCTACTTTTTGCTAATATGACGCAACCTCTAACAACATACTTCTAACATCAGAACTGCTACTTTCTGTATTTTTCATCACTGCATCTCGCTACGGGATTCATACCTAAAGCCCTAAAGTTTAATCTAATCATGGATAATCATCACTCATAATTTACCTTATAATTCTACATCAATTAAACAACATCATGACATTAATATTCATCTAAAATTCATCAATTCTTATCATACAACAATCATGTATTTTCAATTCAAGAACAAGACAACAATCATCTCTAACCCCATATACCATACTCGTTGGTCAATGTTCCACACGCCAGCATGAAAAGTCAAAAGAGGCCTTCCACAAATGGGCCTGATTGCTACCAGCATACCTCCAAATGGGCCTACAAACCCCCCATGTTTGCCTTCTTTTCTCTATTTCTTTTATGCTTTTCTATTAGTTATTTTAATTCTTTTCTCTATTTTATTTAATTCCATAAAATTGATCTTTTAAATATAAATAATAAAAAAAACCAGGAGGACAAAAACAAAAATATATTTTATTTAATGTTACCTTGTAAATAAATCTTAATAATTAATTTAGTTTTTTTTAATTCTAGGTTTAAATTCTAATATTTTCTGAATAAACTAAAAAATGTAGAATTAGGGTTTTAATTACTTTTGATCTTTTTTCTTTTCTTTTATCATTATTAATAATTAATTATTTATTTTTGTAAATAAAATTGTATTAATTAATTAGGTTAACTTTAAGTAATTTTCACATTTTTTAATAAATTAAAAATAGCTAGAATTAGGTTTTGATTCCATTAATTCTCATTTAAATCCATAAATACAAAAAACTCAAAAAAATAACTTCTCTTTTCTCATTTAATTTAATTAATTTCGTAACTTTAATTCAATTTCCTAAAAAAGGGTCCAACGCCCTCGCATTCGATCGTAATTCTGATTCGCGCTTATTTTATTTCCTTTTTCATGTAATCCTCCAAAAGCCGTGTAATAGATCAATTAGGTTATTTATTTTCCGCACTTTATTTTATTTCAAATCGGGTCCTGGATTAATTTGGCGATGTGGACCCGCGCCTTTGTAATAGCGTAGGAATTTTAATTCTCGCATCTTTTAAACTGTTAACTATTGCATGAAAGAATGAATGTCAAAAATAAAAGCAACGCGTAGATCACCAATTACATGACAAGACAAAAATAAATGAACGCGACACACAAATCACACACCACCCCTAGGGTACGCCTCACTGTTGCCTTGCCCCTCGAAAGGTGATCGTCGAGTAGAGGACGTTTTAGTAAGTCCTCATGTCCATGAACATGGCATGAGGGTAGCTTCTAAGGTGTCTTCCTATTGCTCTGGTGATCACCATGTCCTGAACCCTCGAATTGACCCGAACACCTCCAACGGTGGTGCTACCTACCTCTCAATGGTGGGATGGCACTACTTTAAGGACATTTACACAGACGAATTCCTTAGGGTAGGTAGACGACTCTAGATACTTGCTCTAATTTCAAAAACAAATTAAAAATACTTTTCACACCGACACCTTTTCAAAAAGCTTTCGAAAGCAATTTTTCAAACACTCTTGAGGACCGATACAAGAGTCGAACTGAAATTTTCAAAAGAACTTTTTTAAAACCCACAGTTGAAAAGCAAGCAAACCATTTTGAAAACATAAGTGAGCAAGTATCTAAGAGCCCATGGATAACCATGGATAGAAAGGGTGCTAACACCTTCCCTTTCTATAATCTACCTCCCGAACCGAGAGCAATCTCTATAAGGAATTTTTCTGTGCTTTTGTCCTTTCCATTTGGAGAAAATAAAAGACGGTGGCGACTCTTGCTTCCGCGACATTTCGCGAACCAGCGTTAAATGGTCAGTTCCAGATCCACCGATCACAGAATTGGCGACTCTGCTAGGGACATCTTTAAAGTGAGGTGTACCTTAGGGTAGTTCATAAATGTGTTTTCAATTGTATTGACTTGCTTGCTTTAAATTGTGGGTTGCATGGGAGTTACATAGATCCTAACCCGGATCTGGGGATACCCTGTTTAGGTAGCATAAGTTGTGAGGGACCTGTCCGGCGTAGACATGGGTGAAGCAGTGGCTACGTTGGTGTGGCACCTTGGTCTGTACCGATATCCCTTGTGTTGCAACGAGGAGAATATGGGTCTTCTGAGGAGTCATTAAGCACCAACAACCTTAGAACCTTAAAAGACACAACTTGGCCATTAGAACAGTAGCAGTATGCTACGCCCATTGAGGCTAAACTCTCGTGATGGTTCTGGCCGCAAGAAAAGATTGCGATGCTGGAGTTATGATCGATTGAGGGTAGTCAATGATATTGGGATCCTCTAAGAACCCGGTTACTTTGATAGGACAGGTATGAACCAACAAACTGAAAGAGGGTAATACCTAGACCTCATGCTGGCCTAAACTTTAAGGGCTTGCCTTGTGTGACTTGTGTGCTTTACATGTGTGCCTTTGTAACTATTTGTGGTGTGCTTTATCATAACATCATAACATCATGAGCATTGCATGCATCCTGCATAAGGACTGACCATTTCAAAGACAAGAGGGTTTCACCTTTGCTCTGTTTTGTAGGACATCATGATGCCTGTGCGAAGGAATACTATCCGGTTCAACTTTGTTCACCCACCTGAGTTGCTTGAAGAGTTGGTTAGTAGAATTCCAAATACCACTTCTTTCATCCAGAGGCATGGTTCTCTTCTCAGTTTAGTCACTGCAAAGCGGGATCAACAGTTGATGAGTGTCCTAACCCAGTTCTATGACCCTCTGTACCAGTGCTTCACCTTTCAAGACTTCCAGCTGGTCCCTACCCTGGAAGAGTTCTCTGATTTGCTTAGTATCCTTATCTTGGATCAGACTCCCTTTACTGGTTGGGAAAAGACCCTCAGGCTTGAGGAGTTTGCTGCAGCTCTTCCTTTGACCCATCAAGAAGTAATGGACAACTGGGTGACTAGAAGCGGAGTTAAGGGTTTCTTGGCCAAGTTTCTGATTGGTAAAGCTAACAGTTTCTGGAATGACCTGGACTTTAGGGCATATGAAGACATCCTAGCTCTCTTAATCTATGGGCTAGTCTTGTTTCCTAATCCTGACAACTTCATCAATGTCACTGCCATAAGGATCTTCATGTCTCAGAATCCTGTGCCCACTCTCTTGGGTGACATCCTACAACAACTTCATGCTCGTACCACCCGAAGACGAGGAACTCTATGGTGTTGTATCCCTTTGTTGGTGAGGTGGTTTATTTCGCACCTCCCTAAGTTCGTGCTGAAGAACCAAGAAGGAAGAGGTTGGGCTCATAGGTTAATGTCTCTCACTGATAAGGACATCATTTGGACTTTCAGAGGTTTGGATGAGATAGCTGTTATTGATCTTTGCGGAGAATACCCTAATGTTCCTCTGATTGGTACTCAAGGAGGAATCTCTTACAATCCATGTCTAGCGCTCCGTTAGTTTGGAAGAGCCAGAAGAGTAGGGCCTCATGAGATGTTGGTGCCTCACATCAGTTTTGAGTTTCAGGTGGATAGTGACGAGCTGCGTCGTAGGTTCATCAAGGCTTGGGATAGAGTTCATAAAGCTGACCCACAAGAGTTGGGGCCAAAGACTTCTTTACCTATGGAAGCCTACTACAAATGGGTTCGCATCCGTGCTCAGAAGGTAGGTATGCCATACGAAGCTGTCAGACCCATCATTCTTGAGTATCCTGACAAAGATGGGGCTCCTCCAACTGTCTTCCCTCCTCAGATACCTACTGATTATGAGACATTAAAGAGGTCTTGGTCGCAACTGCGAGAAGAACGGGATTCTTACCGGGAAAAGTTTAACGAGCAGGAATTGAAGATCCAGAAGCTGACCAAGCAGTTGGAGAATGAGCAAGCTCTGAACGACTACATCCGTACTGAGAAGAGGAGACCATGGGATCAATAAGGAGCTCTGGATGTTCTTTCACAGTTTTATTCCCCTTTTCAGTATTTCCCTTTTATGTAACACCCAAGGGCAATCTGTTGAACAATTTAAGTTTCAAAGTTGAATCTAATGAAGTATGTTCCTTTTGTTTACAAAGTTGATTCCCGATTGTCTTTGAAAACATAAATCATACACATTCCATTCATCATGTGCATAGCAGGTCTTCTTCTTTTCAAGTTGCTTACTGTTCTTCGCTGTTTATTTCAGCATCATGAATCCTGACTCATCATCAACCGAGATGTCTATCAAGGCCCTCCAGGCCCAGAATGCCCAGTTCCAGGAGTTGATTGTGAGCCTAGCCCAGTGTCAAAAGGAATTGAAGACTCTGATTCAGAAGAAGAAAAAGAAGAGGACTGTTTTATTTAACCCTAGACGCAGATCTGGGAACACATTGCAGAATGAAGCTGAGAGGACTACTCCATCTGTGGGGGAAGGAAGTCCCCAAGGGAGAGAGGTTCCTAGTCCAGAGGCCTCCGATAACAAGACTGATGATGAGCAGTACCCTCCAACTAAGGACCGGTACAAGCAGCTAGAGGATCGTCTGAATGCCATGGAAATTCAACAAGTGCCTGGGTTGGATTTCGGAGACCTGGGTCTATCTTCTGGTGTGGTGATCCCACACAAATTCAAGGTTCCTTCTTTTGCTAAGTATGATGGGGCATCCTGTCCCAGACTGCACCTCAGATCTTATGTGCGGAAGATTCAACCATACACTGGATAAGAACTTATGGATCCACTTCTTCCAGGAGAGTCTTTCAGGGACTCATCTCGAATGGTTCTATCAACTGGATGGAACCAAGGTTCATAACTGGGAGGAGTTGGCTACTGCTTTTTACAAGCAGTATCAATATAATGCCGACCTTGCTCCTACACGTACCCAACTCCAGGGTATGTCGCTAGGATCAAGCGAAGGTTTTAAAGAGTATGCACAGAAGTGGAGAGACCTGGCTGGCAGGGTGCAGCCACCGTTAACTGACCGGGAACTCGTTGATATTTTCTTGGGGACCCTATCCGGGCCGTTCTTCAATCATCTCATTGGTAACTCATCTGCAGGGTTTACCGACCTCATTCTGACTGGGGAAAGAATTGAAGCTGGTATCAAGGCCGGGAAGATTCAAGAGACCACACCTTCTGATACTCACAAAAAGCCTTACACGGGAAAGAAGGAATCTAATGCTGCATACAGTCAAAAGAGTCGTCATGACCAACATGCAGGGGCAGTCATGATCTCTGGTTCTGCACCACGCCGACAATAACAAAAGGGAAATCAGCAAAGGACAGACGAGCCTAAAAGACAATTCACCAACATCAACATGTCATGGTCACAAGCATTGCAGCACATGTTGAAAATGAACCTGATTGCGGTGAACAACCCTCCTGCAAATCCCAAGACCTCCTCTCCAAACTACAATCCAGAGGCGAGGTGTGCTTATCATTCTGATAGCCCGGGGCACGATACTGAGGACTGTTGGGCGCTGAAGTATAAGATCCAAAATATGATCGATGCTAAGGAGATCGAATTCGAGCCAGCTGAGACTCCCATTGTGACCACTGCTCCTTTGCCAAAACATGTCTAGGATTGAGAGATTTTTGTTCATTTGAATTCAAGTTGTATTTTTCTTGTCTTGTTCAAACAAACAGTTATCATGTTAAACTCTTTTATTTCACAAATGCATTACACATGTCTGTCTTGAATTAATTATGTTTACTATACTTAAAACTGCTTTCATATTTTGTGATGATCAGCTCTTGGTTAATAATTCTAAGCCTCTTGAGGGAGGATGACGAAAACGATACCACGATCTCTACAATATGCTTTTGAACGGACCCTGCTGATGAGGTACAGGCATTGTTTCAAATCCTAAATACTGGAGTTATAAGGATGATAATCCCTCGTTAACCCCTTTGAGCCAAAGAAGTAGGAGTTTTTCTTTTCGAAAATTAAAATCCTTAATCACAACCTGGGGCAGGATAGTTTTCTCAGTTAATCCAAGTGCACAGCGAATGGCACCAAAGGAGTCTTTCCAAAACAAAAGACAGTGATGGTTCCCTATAATCATAAAGACAGGCAGTCATTATCTCTCAAACTAAAAGCCCAATAAGTCAAAACCTATGAAAGAGACTTACAAAACTAGGGCATCCCGCTGACTGTAATTCCAAAAAGGAAACAGCTCAGGCAAAAAAAAACAGGGACAACAAAATCAAAAAAGAAAAAGAGGTCATACGAACCCTCAACAAAAAAGGAAATGACTGCCCATTCAAAATAAACTGTCAATATCCAAACCATCACTGGAGCATCAAAGCAAAGACTCGAACAAGGTCTAACGCATGATCAACTGAGTTTAGGTTTGAAGAACATCACGAAGAGCGGGTGGGTACAAATAATTTGAGCCTTATCCTTTGTTTCTTAAACCGTGAACCAAGCCACGTTATAACCCTTAAAAGTCCTAGCTGAAGCATGGGTTAGTTCGAAAGCATACTGTTATGAAAGGTATCCTGACTCCTTAAGGCCTACGGTAAATACGGAGTTGACATCACGTTTCACAAACATTCACTTGTTTTATGAAAAAGAATGCATTTTCAAAATCTTCAAGACACACATAAGCTTTGCATTCTTAAATAACCTTGTTTGCATATGACTATTTGTTTGAACAGCAGAGAAATTCGCACGACGAATATCTAATGAACAAAGTCCTCTCAACAAAGAGGTCACCTCAAGTGGAAGAAACACTTCCAATCAAGGGGCATGGCATGATTAGTGTCTACTATCTGGGGCAAATCTCCGTCTAAGTCACTTGGGGCATTGGACGATCAAACGAAGATCTTCTGGTGGCATGGCAACATAAGCAGCCAGGGGCACCTCCCTGCATTCTAAGAGCGCGGACATAGTCGAAAAAATACTACGCATAATCAAAGACCCGCTAGGTTGACACACCTAGGAAAAAATAAGGGCTTCCCAGTGAACCAAAAGGGTTCGGGCAAAATAAGGGATGAAAACGAAAAATTTGTACACCCGGCAAGTCGAAAACCTGAAAAGGCGGCTTGGGCAAAAATGGGTATCCCGGTGGACTGAAAACCCGAAAGGGCAGTCTAGGCAAAAGTTAGGGTTCAAGAGCGTACGACTATGTCCCGGCGTTTCGTCACTTGCCTACCAAAGGGAAGATTTGTCAATCGGCAGTCATCCAGCACCTCCACAAGGCATCTTTTCCTCTCACCTCAGAAACAGGGGAAATAATGAGTCGTCCAGACGATCCAGTTGCTCTGTCAACCAAAGTACCAAGGAAAGGTTAATACGAAGATGATTACCATCTACCTTTTACAAATTCCAGATCATGGGTTAACATCTGAAACCAAACAGGACAATCATCCACTTGATCATCCACAGGCAACCCTACACCGGTTCCTTCTCAACTTTCAAACAAAGTCTTACACGGACTCATCCTCAGAAGAAGTCTTACACGGACTTATCTCAAGATAACCTTACCCCGATTCATCAAGAAGTTTTACACGAACTTACCCTGCAGTAACCTTACCCCGGTTCCTCCAGAAGTCTTACACGGACTTACCTCAAAGATAACCTTACCCCGGTTCATCAAGAAGTTTTACACGAACTTACCATGCAGTAACTTTACCCCGGTTCCTCAATAAGTTTTACACGAACTTACCCTGCAGTAACTTTACCTCGGTTCCTCCAGAAGTCTTACCCGAACTTATCTCAAAGTAACCCTACACAGGTTATCTCTTTCCAGACGTAGTTTTACACGGACTTGTCATCAGTAAACCCCACACAGGTTTCCTTCTCAAAACTCCAGATGTAGTTTTACACAGACTCGTCACCCAGAAACCCTACACAGGTTCTCTATTTTTAAGGATACAGTTTTACACGGACTCGTCATCAGTCAACCCTACGCAGGTTTTCTTTCTTCCAGGATGCAGTTTTACACGGACTCGTCATTAGCAAACCCTACACAGGTTTCCTTCTCAGCTCCAGATGCAGTTTCACACGGACTCATCATCAAAGTAACCCCACACAGGTTCCTTCCTTCAAAGAATGCAGCTTCACATGAGCCCAACCTCAAAGTAACCCTACATAGGTTCCCTCTTTCGGCTTACAAAAATTACAGTTCAAAAATTTCCCCAGGAGAGTTCAATCAAGATTTCCCCAGGAAAGTTTGAATCCATCTCCCCAACACGAATCTTATCCCTCGCAGAGCACGAACGCGTCCCCCGGCTTTATTCAAAGGTTATTTCCCTACCAGGATATAACTGGGTTATCCTCAGCCAAAATCCATGAGAAGATCGTCCTCGGCAAAGTCTTCTTATCCCCAGCGGAGTCTATTAACACTTCCAATATCAACGGTATCCCCGGCGAAGTTACCATCAACATTTCAGCAAAGTACCTCTCCCCCCACAGAGTATTTCTCCCCAACAAGATCGCTAGAGTAACTTTTCTCCCCGCAGAGTAATCCATTCGCCAAGTTTATTCCCCAACGCAGTTATCTTCTCCTACCGGTATTCTTGCAACTATCATCCCCAGCGGAAGCAAAGATCTATTCTTCAACATCAGTTCAGGAGTGATCTCCCGGCACCCGTCAAGGATTTATTTTCCTAAAACGAAAGGATACATTCATAAACATCACATTTTCATACATTATAGCATGCATATACGCATCATATCTTACAATCTCATTTATGTTGAGAACATCATTGCTTGATCCATATCATGCATTGCATATGACTGACCTTTACCTTTCGGGAAAGATACAGTTAAGTTCTCAGCTAGACTTCAAGACCTAGACCGGTTCAGTTAAATCGACCCTAAGATTTTCCTGTTTCTTATCCAGTCAAAGGCCTTCTCTGGTTCAGTCAGATCGACCCTAAGATCTCCCTGTTTCTTATCCAGTTGAAGACTTCAAGACCTAGACCGGTTCAGTTAAATCGACCCTAAGATTTTTCTGTTTCTTATCCAGTCAAAGGCCTTCTCTGGTTCAGTCAGATCGACCCTAAGATCTCCCTGTTTCTTATCCAGTTGAAGATTTCAAGACCTTGACCGGTTCAGTTAAATCGACCCTAAGATTTTTCTGTTTCTTATCCAGTTAAAGGGCTTCTCTGGTTCAGTCAGATCGACCCTAAGATCTCTCTGTTTCTTATCCAGTTGAAGACTTCAAGACCTAGACCGGTTCAGTTAAATCGACCCTAAGATTTTTCTGTTTCTTATCCAGTCAAAGGCCTTCTCTGGTTCAGTCAGATCGACCCTAAGATCTCCCTGTTTCTTATCCAGTTGACGACTTCAAGACCTAGACCGGTTCAGTTAAATCGACCCTAAGATTTTTCTGTTTCTTATCCAGTCAAAGGCCTTCTCTGGTTCAGTCAGATCGACCCTAAGATCTCCCTGTTTCTTATCCAGTTGAAGATTTCAAGACCTTGACCGGTTCAGTTAAATCGACCCTAAGATTTTCCTGTTTCTTATCCAGTCAAAGGCCTTCTCTGGTTCAGTCAGATCGACCCTAAGATCTCCCTGTTTCTTATCCAGTTGAAGATTTCAAGACCTAGACCGGTTCAGTTAAATCGACCCTAAGATTTTCCTGTTTCTTATCCAGTTAAAGGCCTTCTCTAGTTCAGTCAGATCGACCCTAAGATCTCCCTGTTTCTTATCCAGTTGAAGATTTCAAGACCTTGACCGGTTCAGTTAAATCGACCCTAAGATTTTCCTGTTTCTTATCCAGTCAAAGGCCTTCTCTGGTTCAGTCAGATCAACCCTAAGATCTCCCTGTTTCTTATCCAGTTGAAGATTTCAAGACCTAGACCGGTTCAGTTAAATCGACCCTAAGATTTTCCTGTTTCTTATCCAGTCAAAGGCCTTCTCTGGTTCAGTCAGATCGACCCTAAGATCTCCCTGTTTCTTATCCAGTTGAAGATTTCAAGACCTTGTCCGATTCAGTTAAATCGACCCTAAGATTTTCCTGTTTCTTATCCAGTCAAAGGCCTTCTCTAGTCCAGTTAAATCGATCCCTAAAAGATTTTCTAGATAAAGACTCAGTAGAAGACATCCAAGATTCTCTCAGCGTTACTGTTGAGGTTGAAGTCGCCCAAGATTCTCTCAGCGTTCCTGTTGAGGTAGTAATCGTCCAAGGTTCTCTCACCGTTCCTGTTGAGGTAGTAACCATCCCTGGTTCATTCCTCACCGTTTGAAGCTCCAGATTCAATTCCTGTAACCAGTCAGGGCGCATCTATACAAAGAGTTTGAAGACCAGTTCCTGTAACAGGTCAGGTAATCATCTTTCTTTTTCAGGTACGCAAGCTCTCGCTAAGGAATCTCTTACGCGATCGACATCCAAATGGCATCCATAAGCCCATCCACCTTCCATCATCTCTTAGAATGGCATCTATAAGCCCATCATCCTATCCATCAATCTCCAAATGGCATCTGTAAGCCCATTCCCCCATCACACTACTATGTGAGCGCAAATTTCTAGGCACTCTAGTGTTCAATCATCTTCCACCTTCAGATTATGAAAGGCACGTTAGCCAATCTGCATCCTCAGGTTTAAGAAGATTGAACAGGGGCAACTGTTGTACCCCAAAATTTGCCCTCCCATATTCTTCAAGATTTGCAAAGAGCATGCTTCAAAATCTCCCCAAGGGTTGCACAGTTCAAGGGCCTCCTAATAGTAAAAAACTAGGGTTTTGGTTTTGACAAAGAAATTGAAGTTTCCAAGGGCCCAATCAAGTCCCACATGCCTATAAACATGGTCAAGCATCCTCATGCCAAGTTTCAAGACTTACAGCACAAAATTGCACAGTCAAATGCCCTAATTGCTCAGCAGTCAACTGCAGGGGCAAAATGGTTATTTGACAGTCAAAAGTTCAAATTTTTGGTCAACATCTCATTTTGAAGCCACAAACATCATTTGATCAATTCTTGATCATGATTTTCAAAGCTTGGCTCAAAAAGTCTTAAGATGCAAAAGTTTCCATATTTGGACAGTTGAAAAAGTCAACTGTAACTTGACCAAGGCATAACTTCCACATGGTTTATCAGAAAAATTACATCCAAATCTCATTTTGAAGAGAAAGACATTTCCTACAACTCCTCTTCACACTTCAAGTCCAAGAAATGCTCTCACAAAAAGTTATCAATTTCAACATTATAGGTCATTTTCAAAAGTCAACAAAAAGGGACTTTAAGTCAAAGGCCATAACTTGAGATTGGTAAATCAAAATGACATTTGACCAAAGGCATTGGTTATAGGACTTCAAGACCTTTCCAAAATGTCCAAGAACATGATCAAAGCTTAAAAATTGAGCAAGATATGCCTTGTGGAAGTTGGGAAATTTTTGGGAATTTTGAAAAGTCAACTTTACTTCAAATGCCTCAAAATTGCTAATGGGCCACATTTTCTTCCAAGATTCATCATCCAAAGGCTATGCACGACCATTTGGCCCAAAGGGGATTTATTTCATCATTTTATTATTTTATTTGAATTTTTAATTACTATTAATTCATTTAATTAAATAAAATATGAAAAAATACTAAACCAATGTGATTGAATCTTTTTATACAGTATAATCACTCATTGGCTACTCAAGATTTCGTGCATACCAAAATTGGAAGGTTTGGACATGATTGACATCAAAATCACATGGAAAAGATTTGAAAGATATTCATGGAAAATCAAATATTCCATACATCAATGCATTGATCTTTTGGCTCAAGATTTAACCCTAATCCATCACATACATAAGTCAGATGCAAAACCTAATGCCTAGACCTCTAAGCTGCGCCCGAAACATCTTATGCAATTTGCAATTTTTGTGAAAGAAAGTAAAAACTGAAAACACCATTCCAAAGCGTTTCAAGGCAAGAGAACAATCCCATTACATTCCTGAGGCTTCAAGGAACGTTTCTGGATCAAAACCATTGTCTCTAACGCAAGGAATTTGTAGAACGACCCTGTCCTGTTCATAATTTTTCTCATATCCATGTATCATGATTCATGCGTTATTTTCAATTTTTAATGTTTGATTTGTATTAAGTTAATCATTCTGAAGCTAACCATGCCCTTTAATTGAGTTTTCGTGCATCATATGAGAATCCACCATTGGAGCATTCTAGGTTTTCAGAGGTCACGAATTAAGGGTTTCCTCTTCAGGAAAAATTGAGACATGAGACTTAGGCCATTAGAACCAGGAGCTTCAGACGAATTCAATGCATAGGTCGCGCCTAATTTCTGATCAACGGCGGCCTATTCGCTATTTTTCCATGTATCATATAGTGGGGGTTTAAAACCCCCGCAATCTTGTTTTATGTTTTTCAGGCAAACGCAGACCAACGGAGAAGAAGGCTTGCTGTCTCCATGTGATTGGTCTATTCAAGTTTAGCGCTTTTTTTTGAATTAATAGCATTAGCGCTTTGTTTTGTATAGATTAATTGTTATCCATTATATTAACAAAGTAACACAATAGCGCAGCTGGAAAGGCATTGGCTTGGTAAACTCTGGGACCTGGGTTCGATTCCCAGGTCCCCTCCTTTCTCCATATTATTTTTATTTCCATGCTAACATGTAGCGCTCCCCTCAGAAGACTACCCTACGTCCACAATCCCAGCGTGCCACATGGCTCAGAATCTCAATCCAAGGGCCCTGATCTGATGAACACCGTACTCGTTGGTCAACGTTCCACACGCCAGCATGAAAAGTCAAAAGAGGCCTTCCACAAATGGGCCTGATTTCTACCAGCATACCTCCAAATGGGCCTACAAACCCCCCATGTTTGCCTTCTTTTCTCTATTTCTTTTATGCTTTTCTATTAGTTATTTTAATTCTTTTCTCTATTTTATTTAATTCCATAAAATTGATCTTTTAAATATAAATAATAAAAAAAATCAGGAGGACAAAAACAAAAAAATATTTTATTTAATGTTACCTTGTAAATAAATCTTAATAATTAATTTAGTTTTTTTTAATTCTAGGTTTAAATTCTAATATTTTCTGAATAAACTAAAAAATGTAGAATTAGGGTTTTAATTACTTTTGATCTTTTTTCTTTTCTTTTATCATTATTAATAATTAATTATTTATTTTTGTAAATAAAATTGTATTAATTAATTAGGTTAACTTTAGGTAATTTTCACATTTTTTTAATAAATTAAAAATAGCTAGAATTAGGTTTTGATTCCATTAATTCTCATTTAAATCCATAAATACAAAAAACTCAAAAAAATAACTTCTCTTTTCTCATTTAATTTAATTAATTTCGTAACTTTAATTCAATTTCCTAAAAAAGGGTCCAACGCCCTCGCATTCGATCGTAATTCTGATTCGCGCTTATTTTATTTCCTTTTTCATGTAATCCTCCAAAAGCCGTGTAATAGATCAATTAGGTTATTTATTTTCCGCACTTTATTTTATTTCAAATCGGGTCCTGGATTAATTTGGCGATGTGGACCCGCGCCTTTGTAATAGCGTAGGAATTTTAATTCTCGCATCTTTTAAACTGTTAACTATTGCATGAAAGAATGAATGTCAAAAATAAAAGCAACGTGAAGATCACCAATTACATGACAAGACAAAAATAAATGAACGCGACACACAAATCACACACCACCCCTAGGGTACGCCTCACTGTTGCCTTGCCCCTCGAAAGGTGATCGTCGAGTAGAGGACGTTTTAGTAAGTCCTCATGTCCATGAACATGGCATGAGGGTAGCTTCTAAGGTATCTTCCTATTGCTCTGGTGATCACCATGTCCCGAACCCTCGAATTGACCCGAACACCTCCAACGGTGGTGCTACCTACCTCTCAATGGTGGGATGGCACTACTTTAAGGACATTTACACAGACGAATTCCTTAGGGTAGGTAGACGACTCTAGATACTTGCTCTAATTTCAAAAACAAATTAAAAATACTTTTCACACCGACACCTTTTCAAAAAGCTTTCGAAAGCAATTTTTCAAACACTCTTGAGGACCGATACAAGAGTCGAACTGAAATTTTCAAAAGAACTTTTTTAAAACCCACAGTTGAAAAGCAAGCAAACCATTTTGAAAACATAAGTGAGCAAGTATCTAAGAGCCCATGGATAACCATGGATAGAAAGGGTGCTAACACCTTCCCTTTCTATAATCTACCTCCCGAACCGAGAGCAATCTCTATAAGGAATTTTTCTGTGCTTTTGTCCTTTCCATTTGGAGAAAATAAAAGACGGTGGCGACTCTTGCTTCCGCGACATTTCGCGAACCAGCGTTAAACGGTCAGTTCCAGATCCACCGATCACAGGTACCAATTAAAGGAACATTAGGATATTCTCCGCAACGATCAATAACAGCTACTTCATCCAAACCTCTGAAAGTCCAAATGATGTCCTTATCAGTGAGAGACATTAACCTATGAGCCCAACCTCTTCCTTCTTTGTTCTTCAGCTTGAACTTAGGGAGATGCGAAATAAACCACCTCACTAACAAAGGAATACAACACCACAGAGTTCCTCGCCTTCGGGCAGTACGAGCATAAAGTTGTTGCAGGATATCACCCAAGAGAGTGGGCACAGGGTTCCGAGACATGAAGATCCTTATGGCTGTGACGTTAATGAAGTTATCAGGATTAGGAAACAAAACTAGACCATAGATTAAGAGAGCCAAAATGTCTTCATACGCCCTAAAGTCCAGGTCATTCCAGAAACTGTTAGCCTTAACAATCAGAAACTTGGCCAAGAAACCCTTAACTTTGCTTCTAGTCACCCAGTTGTCCATTACTTCTTCGTGGGTCAAAGGAAGAGCTGCAGCAATCTCCTCAAGCCTAAGAGTCTTTTCCCAGCCAGTGAAGGGAGTCTGATCCAAGATAGGGATGCCAAGCAAATCAGAGAACTCTTCTAGGGTAGGGACCAGCTGGAAGTCTTGAAAGGTGAAGCACTGGTACAGAGGGTCATAAAACTGGGTCAGGACACTCATCAGTTGTTGGTCCCACTTTGCCGTGACTAAACTGAGAAGAGAACCATGCCTCTGGATGAAGGAAGTAGTATTTGGAATTCTGCTAACCAATTCTTCAAGCAACTCAGGTGGATGAACAAAGTTGAACCAGATAATATTCCTTCGCATAGGCATCATGATGTCCTACAAAACAGAGCAAAGGTGAAACCCTCTTGTCTTTGAAATGGTCAGTCCTTATGCAGGATGCATGCAATGTTTATGATGGCATGATGTTATGATAAAGCACACCACAAATATTCACAAAGGCAAACATGATAAGGCACACAAGTCACACAAGACAAACCCTTAGGGTTTAGGCCAGCATGGGGTCTAGGTATTACCCTCTTTCGGTTTGTTGGTTTAGACCTGTCCTATCAGAAGTAACCGGGTTCTATAGGATCCCAATATCACTGACTACCCTCAATCGGTCATAACTCCAGCATCGCAATCTTTTCTTGCAGCCAGAACCATCACGAGAGTTTAGCCTCAATGGGCGTAGCATACTGCTACTGTTCTATTGGCCAAGTTGGGTCATTTAAGGTTCTAAGGTCGGTTGGTGCTTAATGACTCCTCAGAAGACCCATATTCTCCTCGTTGCGACACAAGGGATATCGGTACAGACCAAGGTGCCACACCAACGTAGCCACGACTTCACCCATGTCGGTCTATGCCGGACAGGTCCCTCACATCTTATGCTACCTAACAGGGTATCCCCAGATCCGGGTTAGGATCTATGAAGCTCCAAGACAAAACCCACAAAGAATAAAGCAAGCAAAACATCCAATTGAAAACATAAGTATTATCTAATCCTAAGGTACACCTCACTTTTAAAGTATCCCCAGCAGAGTCGCCAGTTTTGTGATCGGTGGATCTGGAACTAACTGTTTAATGCTGGTTCGCGAAATGTCGCGGTAAGCAAGAGTCGCCATCGTCTTTTATATTCTCCAACATGGAAAGGACAAAAGCACAACAAAATTCCTTATGAGATAGTTTCTCGGTTCGGGAGGTAGATTTATAGAAAGGGAAGGTGTTAGCACCCTTTCTATCCGTGGTTATCCACGGGCTCTTAGGTACTTGCTCTTATGTTTTCAAAAGGTTTGTTTGCTTTTCAAAATGTGAGTGGGTTTGAAAAAGTTTCGTTTAAAGATTTCAGATCGACTCTTGTATCAGTCCTCAAGAGTGTTTGAAAAATTATTTTGAAAGCTTTTTTGAAAGTGTCGGTGAAAAGAGTTTTTGATTTGTTTTTTAATAGAGCAAGTATCTACGAGTCATCCACATACCCTAAGGAATTAGGCTGTGTAAATGTCCTTAAGGTAGTGCCATCCCACCATTGAGAGATAGGTAGCACCACCGTTGGAGGTGTTCGGGTCAATTCGATTTTAGGGACAGTGTGGTCACCAGAGCAACAGTAGGACACCTTAGAAGCTACCCCTATGCCATATATCATGGACATAAGGACTTACTAAAACGTCCTATACTCGACGACCACGTTTCGAGGGCAAGGTAACAGTGAGGCATACCCTAAGAGTGGTGTGTGAATTTGTGTATTGTTTTCATGTTATGTTTAGTCTTTGATCATGCCTTTGGTGAGCTACGCATTGTTTTTAATTAGCCATACATTCTTTCATGCGATTATAATTTAAAAGTGAGGAAATTAAAGTGCGGAAAATAAAGTCCTACGCTATTACAAGGCGCAGGTCTATACATCGCCAAATTAACAAAGACCCGTTTTGAATAAAAATGCGGAAAATAAATAAATTCCTAACTACTATTACAAGGCTTGAGCAATTACATAATATTCACAAGGAAATAAAATAAACGCGCGAAAAGAATAAAGATAGAACATTCGAGGGCGTTGGACCCTTTTGAGAAATTAAATGAAATTAAAAAGCTAATTAATTATTTAATTAAGAAAAGAAATGTTTTTAGATTTTTTGTATTTAATGAGAATAAAGAAAATTAATTAAAATTAGAAGTTAAATCAAACCCTAGTTCTAAATTATTTTTAATTATTCATGAAAAATATTCAAGTTCAACCTAATTTACACTAATTAATTAATTACATGAGTATTTACAAAATAAATTAGTAATTAATAATAATGATAACAAGAAAAAATTATTTATTAAAAAAAAAGATAAAAATGCTAAAAAACCTAATTTCTACATATTTTAGTTATTAAGAAAAAACATTTAAATTTTAAAACCTAATTTAACTAAATTTATGATTTAAAGTTTATTCAAAAAAATAATGGTGAAATTAATGTTAATAACAATAAAACATTTTTTTATTTTTTATGTTTATTACTGTGAAAATTAATTTATGGAATTTAAAGAAAACAAATAAAAATAATTAAAAGAATAAAAAGGAAAAATAAATAAAAACTAAAAATTGAGCAAACCATAGGGGGTGTCTGACCCTTTTGGAGGTTTGGAGGTTAATTGAAGCATTTAGGCCCACTGAATTCCAAGCCCTTTTGACTTTCTATGCTTGTATGTGGTGTGATTGACCAGCGTGCATGGTAGTCTCCATTCATAGCTTTCAGATGAATCATCATGCATATGTGGCAAGCCTATCTGTGAAGGCGTATGGTGGACCTTTGAGGGCATACTGCATAGAAACACGTTAGAGAAAAAATTATTGAATAAGTGGGGGGACCTGGGAATCGAACCCAGGTCCCAGTACCTGCAAGGCGTATGTCCCACCACTAAGCCATTCACGCGTCTTTGTTTATATAATGGGATATAAATAATATATATGAAAAGAAAGTATTACGTTGAACCAAAACAAAAAAACGCGCTAACATTCAAACCCTCCAACCACGCTCAGACACATAGGCTTCGTCTTCATCTTTTTCCTGTAAAGAAAAGCAAATAGCGGGGGTTTTAAACCCCCACTAAACTCAAACTGAAAAAATAGCGATTAGCTCCTGGGTTAACATAAAAAGGGCGCGAGTAGTGAGTTAGTCTCGTTTGGATGTCACGATTTCAATGGTACCAATTTGGTGGTCCAATTTTACCACATGAGGGAAACCCTAATTCAAAGCATCTGAAACCCTAAAACGCGTTCATGGCAGATCTGGCTACAGGCAATATTAGTTCAATTAATTGCTACCAATGGCTTCAGAACATCATGGTTAGTGTTAATCAACAATCAAAATACATGAATAATGCATGAAAAGTAAAACACGATCATGGAATTTTTTGTGAAAAGTATGACTTTGTTCTACCAATTCTTGAGGTCTGGAGATTAGCTCTTGATTGTAACACGTTCCTGGATGTCTTGGCAAGGTTTTGGAATGCTTTTCAAGCCTTGAATTGTACTCTAGGTATGAAAACAGTTTCAAGGTTTTTTGGCCAAAATTGCAAGTTTGTTCTTTGTTTCTTGTGCAGCTTTTTGTGTCTGATGCCTTAGGTTTCAATTGTGCATATGTATGTGGATGGAATTAGGTTAAAAAACCAGCCCAAAGTCCATTGATTTAATGATTCAATATTTGATTTCCAATCCAATCTTTTTCAATCTTTTTCCATGCCAATTATGCCAATTACGGAAGATTTTGTTCCCTTGAGAAGGTGCACGAAATATTTATCTCATAATGGAAGGATTTGCTGCACAAAAAGGATTTAAAACCATTGTTTAGGATTTTTCTCATAATTAAATTTAATTAAATGAATTAATAAGATTAAAAATTCAATTAATTAATTAAAAATAATAAAATAACTCCCTTTTAGCTTAATGGGTCGTGCATAGCCTTTGGGTAATGATTCATGGAAGAAATTGAGGCCCATTAGCAATTTTGAGGCTTTTTATGCAAAGTTGACTTTTCAAAATTCCCAAAAATTTCCCAACTTCTACAAGGCATATCTTGCTCAATTTGTAAGCTTTGATCATGTTCTTGGACATTTTGGAAAGGTCTTGAAGTCCTCTAACCAATTCCTTTGGTCCCATGCCATTTTGATTTACCAATCTCAAGTTATGGTCTTTGACTTAAAGTGCCTTTTTGTTGACTTTTGAAAATGACCTATAATGTTGAAATTGATAACTTTTTGTGAGAGAATTTCTTGGACTTGAAGTGTGAAGATGAGTTGTAGGAAATGTCATTATCTTCAAAATGAGCTTTGGATGGGATTTTTCTGATAAACCATGAAGAAGTTATGCCCTGGTCAATTTGCAATTGACTTTTTCAACTGTCCAAAAATAGAAACTTTTGCATCTTGAGACTTTTTGAGCCATGCTTTGAGAATCATGATCAAGAATTGATCAAATGATGTTTGTGGCTTCAAAATAAGATGTTGACCAAAATTTTTGACTTTTGACTGTCAAATGACCATTTTGCCCCTGCAGTTGACTGTGAAGCATTTAGGGTTTTTGACTGTGCAATTTAATGCTGTGAGTCTTGAAACTTGGCATATGGAGGCTTGACAATGTATATAGGCATGTGGGACTTGTTTAGACCCTTGGAAACTTCAATTTCTTTGCCAGAACCAAAACCCTAATTTTGACTGTGTTAGGAGGCAATTGGACTGTGCAATCCTTGAGAGATTTTGAAGCATGATCTTGCCAAATCTTGAAGAATATGGGAGGGAAAATTTTGGGGTACAACAGTCATCAACAAGTCGCCTCAGTTACTCCAGTTGTTGGTGTAGCTCCAACCACTATTGCTTATTAGAGACCATCCCAGCAGAGGAATCAAGGGTATAATCAGAGAAGGGAGAGTTATGACCCTATTCCTATGAGTTATACAGAGTTACTACCGACATTGATTCATAAGAAGTTGGTTCAGATCTAACCACCTCTCGTTGTACCATCATTGTTGCCTTAGTATTACAAGGCAGACCAAACATGTGCTTTTCATCAGGGAGCACCAGGACATAATGTTGAAAATTGCTATCCTTTGAAGACTGAGGTGCAGAAATTGGTGAAGTCTGGTATTCTATCTTTCAAGGATATGGGCCCTAATGTGAAAGACAATCCTCTGCCCAAGCATGGAGGGACGAATGTTGTAAATATGGTGGCTGGTTGTCTAGGCGACTTCCATATTTTTTATATTCATCTGGTTAGAGGAGATTTGGTGAAAATGCATGCAGGCCTCTGTGAATTTAGCTACTATATGCATGATCATTCCGGTTGTGCTATTTGCAGTATAAACATACATGGTTGTGACAAGACAAAGGCCGATATACAAGAGATGATGGGTGAGGGCCTCATCCACATAATCAGGCCTAGGACAGAGTATGAAGAGGAAGTGAACATGGTTTCAGGATGTCCTGGAGAGTTCATAATTTTTGATGTGGAGTATATGAATGAGGACCTTGTGTAATTGCATGCTACTTTCTGCCACATGGCTGGTCAGGTGGAACATCAGTATGGATCTTTCCGAATTTGCTGCCGAGACTCCCGAGGATGTTCAATTGTGAGGAAAGGTGTTCAGTCGTTGTTGAATAATGGAACTATCAAGGTTAAAGGTTAAAGGGATGATTACCATGAAGATTGATATTATTGAGGTTTGTTTGGTTGAAGAAGAGTCGGATGATGAGTATGCCTCTGCAGATGAGTTCTTCTCCTTGGATGAAGATTTGTTTTCCAGAGATGACCCCATGATGACTGATTATGTTGAAGAAGGGTTAAACGTCATTGTGCCTTGTTTTGGTGCACCCGCCCATTTTGAAGTTGAGTATTATAGCATGCCAGTTGTTACCCCATTGGTGATTAGTTTGTCGGGTCCTGTCCCCTACAAGTCAGATAAGGCTGTACCCTACAAATATAATGCTACAATCTTAGAGAATGGTGTGGAAGTTCCCATCCAACTGATGCCTAATGTTGGAAATATTACTGAGACTAGCAGAGTGACCCACATCGGTCGTGTATTCGCACCAGTTTTTCGCGGAGATGTTAGCGTCGGAAAGAAATTACTAAGAATGTTGAACTCAAGAAGGCTACGGGTGAATCTAGTGGAGATATGTTAGAAAAGGAGGTAGATGATATTTTTAAGATAATCAAGATGAGCGGCTACAAAATTGTAGATCAACTACTGCAGACTCCTTCAAAAGTATATATCTTGGCTTTATTGATGAACTCCTCTGCTCACAGAGAATCTTTAATGAGGGTATTGGACAAGCTTTCATGGAAAGTGATATGCATGTAGACCAATTCAGCAGTGTAGTTGGGAATATTACGTCATGTAATAACCTGAGCTTTTGCGACGATGAATTTCCGGATGAAGGAAGGAATCACAACTTGGCCCTCCACATCTCTATGAACTGCAAGAATGATTCACTATCCAATGTGCTGATTGATAATGGATCTGCATTGAATGTTATACCACAGAGCACACTTATGAAATTGAAATATCAAGGAATGCCCATGCGCCCAAGTGACATTATTGTGAAAGCGTTTGATGGATCAAGGAAATCTGTTATAGGTAAAGTGGACTTGCCTATTCATATAGGCCCACATTTGTTTCAGATTACTTTCCAGGTCATGGATATTGTACCCGCTTATAGCTTCTTGTTGGGACGGCCATGGATACATGAGGCAGGGGCTGTCACTTCAACTTTACCCCAAAAGCTGAAGTTTGTACGTGAAGGAAAAGTGGTGATTATAAATGGAGAGCAGGCTTTATTGATATCTCATTTGTCCTCTTTCAACATTGTGGAGGCGGATGAAGCTGCTGTTGGAACCCAGTTCCAAGCTTTATCCATTGATAACATAAGAGGAAATGAGAACTCTATAGATTCACTTAAGGATGCTCAACAAGTTATGCGTAATGGTCATAATGAGGTTTGGGGACAAATTATTGACCCACCTGTAAACAAGAACAGAGATGGCTTAGGGTTCTCTTTGAGGAATGATAAAGGTAAGAACATGAAGCCAAAGTCTGCTGCAGGTAAGTATCAAGACGTCTTTCGTAGCGGGGGTTATCTTCATCAAACTGTTTCCGAGATTAATGCCATTGTGGAAGATGAAGCAGAGCCAGAAATGCCGAATTATGTGATGCACGGAGTTAGAGTTCAGAACTGGATCATCATTGATGTTCCCTCTTGCATACATGTTTCAAAGTAATTTGTTTTGTTAATATTTTTGAAAAGCTTTCACTCTGCCCAAGGTGGAAGTATTAATATTGTATGGACTTATCTGTTTGCTGTGACTTTTAAAATCAATAATAAAAGTTGTCTTTATTTCTCCAAATTGTGTCTTTATTTTCTGCTTTTTCTTGAAAAATGGTAATAAAAAAAAACTTTCAAAATAAATAATAACTGAAATTTAATCTGCATGATCACTTGTTATATGTGTCAGTTTCTAAAAACAATCATAAATCATATGTGTAGATTAATTAAAAAACGCGTTGAATATAATGACCCTGCACCCTCTCCCAACTTTGAATGTCCTGTGTATAGGGCCGAAGAAGAAGACTATGATGAGATCCCATAAGAGGTCTCACGGTTACTTGAGCGTGAGGAGGATGCCATTCAGCCATATAAAGAGCCATTGGAAGTAATCAATTTGGGTTCAGAAGAAGATCCGAAGGAAGTCAAGATTGGAGCGTTACTGCATCCTGATGTGAAGAGCAGATTTATTGAGTTCTTAAAAGAGTGTGTAGATATTTTTGCTTGGTCTTATCAAGATATGCCTGGTCTAGATACAGACATTGTAGAGCACCGTTTGTCGTTGAAGCCAGAGTGTCCTCCAATCAAATAGAAGTTGCAAAGAACTCACTCGGATATGGAAGTAAAGATCAAAGAGGAAGTTCTGAAGCAGATTAATGCCAGTTTTCTTGTGACATCAGTGTACCCCCAATGGATTGCCAATATTGTCCCAGTACCTAAGAAAGACGGAAAAGTTTGCATGTGCGTAGATTACAGAGGTCTAAATAAAGCTAGTCCAAAAGATGATTTTCCATTACCATACATTGATACGTTAGTGGATAGGACAACAAAATTCAAAGTATTCTCATTCATGGATGGATTTTCTGGGTATAATCAAATAAGAATGGCTCCAGAGGACATGGAAAAACAATGTCTATCACACCCTGGGGAACATTCTGTTACAGAGTGATGCCCTTCGGGTTGAAGAACGCTGGTGCAATGTACCAGAGGGCTATGAAGACCCTATTCCATGATTTGATGCACAAGGAAATCTAGGTATATGTTGATGATATGATTGCTAAATCCCAGACTGAAGAAGGGCATGTAGAAGATTTGTTGAATTGTTTCAGCATTTGAGGAAGTATCGTCTCCGCTTAAATCCAAATAAATGTACCTTCGGTGTTTGATCAGGGAAATTGTTGGTTTTCATTGTTAGCCAGAGAGGAATTGAAGTTGACCCTGACAAAGTCAAATCAATTCAAGAAATGCCAGCGCCAAGAACTGAAAAGCAAGTCAAAGGGTTCCTCGGGCGTTTAAATTATATTTCCAGATTCATTTCCCACATGACTGCAACGTGTGAACCGATATTTAAGTTATTAAAGAAAGATCAAGGTTGTGTGTGGACAGATGAATGCTAAAGGACATTTGAAAGTATTAAAGAATATCTGCTTGAACCTCCTATCTTTCTCCTTCATGTTGAAGGAAGACCATTGATTATGTACCTGACTGTGTTAGATAATTCCATGGGCTGTATTCTGGGACAACAAGATGAAACAAGGAAGAAAGAGTATGCCATTTATTATCTCAGTAAAAAGTTCACTGATTATGAATCGCGGTATTCCATGCTTGAAAAGACATGTTGTGCTCTGGCCTGGGCGGCAAAATGTTTGCGGCAATATATGTTGAATCACACAACTTGGTTGATCTCCAAAATGGATCCAATCAAGTACATTTTTGAAAAGCCTGCTCTTACTGGGACAATTGCCCACTGGCAGATGTTGTTATCTGAATATGATATCGAATACCGCACTCAAAAAGCTATTAAAAGTAGCGTGTTGGCAGACTATTTTGCTCACCAACCGGTTGATGATTATCAGTCTATAAAGTATGATTTCCCTGATGAGGATGTGATGTTTCTGAAAGTGAAAGATTGTGATGAACGTTGCCTGAGGAAGGTCCATGTCCTGAATCTCGTTGGAGTATGATATTTAATGGAGCTGTGAATGCTTATGGTAAAGGAATTGGTGATGTGATTGTCACTCCACATGGATCACGCATTCCTTTCACTGCAAGGTTGGAATTTGATTGCACTAATAATATGGCAGAATATGAGGCTTGTATCATGGGTCTCGAGGAAGATATTAATCTCAGAATTAAAATTCTAGATGTGTATGGCGATTCAGCTTTGGTAATAAATCAGATTAAAGGAGAATGGGATACTTTTCACCTCGGCTTGATCACTTACAAAGATTATGCTAGAAGATTGTTACCCTTCTTTAATAAAGTTGAATTCCATCACATTTCTAGAGATGAAAATAAAATGGCGGGTGCTCTAGCAACTCTGGATTCTATGTATCAAGTGAATACTTGGAATGATATACCTCGAATTATGGTTCGACGACTGGATAGGCTCACTCATGTGTTTACAACAGAGGAGGTAGTGGATGAGAAACCTTGGTATTATGATATCAAGAATTTTCTTGAAACTCAGGAATACCCGATTGGTGCATCAAATAAAGATAGAAAGACATTGAGAAGATTGGTTGGCAGTTTCTTCCTCAGTGAAAATGTGTTGTACAAGTGAAATTATGACATGATCTTGCTCAGATGCGTGGATAGACACGAAGCAGACATGTTGATGCATGAGATTCATGAAGGTTCATTTGGAACTCATGCCAATGGACATTCGATGGCTAAAAATATGCTAAGGGCAGGTTACTATTGGCTGACAATGGAATCTGATTGTTACAAATTTGCAAAGAAGTGTCATAAATGCCAGATTTATGCGGAAAAAATTCATGTGCCTCCGACACTTCTCAATGTGATCTCTTCCCCATGGCCTTTATCTATGTGGGGTATTGACATGATTGGAATGATAGAACCCAAAGCTTCGAATGGACACCATTTTATCTTGGTAGCAATTAATTACTTCACCAAATGGGTGGAAGAAGCTTCATATGCTAATTTTACTAAGAAGGTGGTTGTACGCTTCATTAAGAATAATCTTATATGTTGGTATGGTGTGCTGAGCAGAATTATCACTGACAACGGCTCGAATCTGAACAACAAGATGATGATAGAACTTTGTGAGGAATTCAAGATTGTACATCACAATTCATCTCTGTACAGACCAAAGATGAATGGGGCTGTTGAAGCTGCTAATAAGAATATCAAGAAGATTATCCAGAAGATGGTTGTTGCTTATAAGGATTGGCATGAAATGCTCCCTTTTTATTTGCATGGATATCAGACATATGTCCGCACTTCAACAGGAGAAACCCGTTCTCCCTTATATACGGAATGGAAGCGGTATTCCCAATCGAGGTTGAGATTCCCTCTTTGTGAGTGATAATGGAAACCAAGTTGTCAGAGGCTGAATGGGTCCAGAACAGGTTTGACCAATTGAATTTGATCGAAGAGGAGAGAATGACGGCTTTGTGTCATGGGCAATTATATCAGAAGAGAATGAAGAAAGCTTTTAATAAGAAGGTCAAACCTCGTGAATTCAGAGAAGGCGACCTCGTTCTCAGGAAGGTCGTGTCTTTTAACACTGATTCTAGGGGCAAGTGGACTCCCAATTTTGAAGGCCCATATGTTGTCAAGAAAGCCTTCTCTGGCGGTGCATTAATTATTGAAACTATGGATGGCGAGGAGTTCCCACGTCCCATGAATGCTGATGCAGTCAAGAAATACTTCACCCAAAGAAATAAAAGAACGGCTCGCTAAGTTGAAAGCCCAAAAGGGAGGCTTAGGAAAAAAGGAGCGTCTCGGTAGGCCAAAAACTTGAAATGGCGGTTGAAGCAACCGGCTGAAAATCATAAAACAATGAAGTCGCCATCGAACGTCTTTTATCCCACATGAAGGGAAAGGTAAACATCGAGAAAACCTGAGAAGGGAGAAGTCACGTTCTTGCGACTAAGAGATCGGGTAAGGGAATCTGTTACACAAGGGAAGGTATTAGCGCCGCACGCGCCCGTAGTACTCTACGATATCCACTCTTGTTGTCTATCTTATGGGTGTGTTTAAATCTATGCTTACTATTTACTATACTATTGAAGGGAGAATGCATGCAAAAGAAAGGAGAAAAGAATGTAGGGAAAATAAAGTTATACTCGCTTGGGCCCTACCCCAATGCCTACGTATCCTATTTGAGGAATCAGAGCTACTGTAGTTCGGCTCATGTGTTTTTGTTTGTTTGTGTTTTTTATGGATAATGTTAATTCCACCTTCTGTCGCAGCTTGACCTTTGGAGACTTATGCGTTGACACAGAAGTAAATTAATCATATCTTTACCTGAATAGGGTTTTTTAAGAAAAGGTGTTTGAGCGCACAAAATGGTTTGAATTGGTTTGTATTTTATTACCTTGAAAAAAGGGTTTAGGTATGATTAGCATGTTTTTGATTCACTAAGAAAAGAAGTTTTTGTTTTAGATGCAAGGATGCAAAAAAGGGGAAGAAAAGAGTCTAAGGGAGACTAGCCTGCTTCTAACCTAATGTTATCATACAATGGTAGCCCTAAGTCAAGGATGAAAGGGAAACATCTACCTAATGTTAGCATGCATAGTTTGCAACCTAAGATCTAACTTGCATCCAAACGGAGCAAGCGCATCCTAAGGGAACATGGTATGTAAAAGGATAAAGAAAACAAGCTAATAAACTTAAGAGAGCACACCTAGAGAGATCCTACCTAGGTTAGCATGCCAAAGAAAGTCTAACAAAACTATCGTATAGGGAACATGCAATGACAGCGAAGTCGTGATCTCAATTTCTAAATTGAGTGACTCATTGATCAACAATAAATAAAGGAAACAAATAAGATCCTATGGGGAGCATGCACTAAGATCGAAGTCGTGATCTCAATTTCTAAATTGAGTGACTCATCGATCAATCGACAAAAGAAACAAATACAAGCACAACACATATAGGAAATGAAGTGTGGAATGCCTGCTACAGGTATTTAAACAGCGACTTCGAGTGCACGCTCTTTATTTCCTACTTCTCATGATATCTAGAAAGAAATAAAGTGCATAAACGAGGAATACAAGTGAAGTTGCGATGATACCGAACAGAGAAGGTCCGTTGCCTCTTCAAAACCACGTGATCGATAAGAAAACTCTACAGAAACTTCTTAGCATGAGTCATCAATGGATTAACCTCCAAGCATTCTCCATCGCGGAAGTTACATCAATATCTTAATGGAGAAGGTCCATTGCCTCTTCAAAACCACACAAGAAAAGAGAAAACTCTACAGAAGCTCTTCAAATCCGCGCAAGCAATAAGAAAATTCTACTGAAAGCTTCTTCGAATTTCCTTGATAAATATTACACTCTTAATTTACTTTGAAATCTCTTGAAATTCTTCAACAATTAACACCCAATCAATTAAAAAGCAATCCCGATAATTATACATGGACAATAAATCAAGGCAACCAGGAAGTGAAAACTGCATATAGGAGGTATAATCCAGCAGTTTAGTATGTAGCATTAAGCCCAACCAGAAAATGGCCCCCACATAGTTTTGTATGGTAATTATTTGGGATTTACAAACAAATTATGAAAACGGGCCTAGGGGAAAATTCCGATCCAACCCCACAAAATCTAATTTCTTCTTTATTCATTGTTTATTGAAATAAAAAAGAAAAGAAATAAAAAATGGAAAGGGGGTCGAACGTGAATTAGGTTTGGTTTGTGGCTGTTGAGCTACTTCTAAAAGGAACTCTCCCTGTCACTCTCACCTCTGTGGCCTCTTTTTTTCAACCTCCTCACCGTCTCTGGTGAAACGCCACTCACATCTCTATAGAAGAAACGACATCATTCATCATCCTCAATAGAAAACCTCTACCACTTGCCTTCGTCTCTCACACCATTCTCTCATCTCCGTTCAAATCATCTCAACCTCATGTCTCACCTTCGGTTCCACTCATCCCCTCCATCTAACCGAACTCACGGTGAAAACGATGAACAAAGAACGATGAATATGAGAGCTTACCTACCGAAAGAATCATCCAATGCTTCTTCAATCGCGAGGGAAATGAAGGAAAAACCTGAGATCCTTCCTCAGGTACTCATACTTGAACTTTGCTTGCTCTTTCATTTGTTATTCTTCTACTACTCTTCTATTTCTGCAATCTTTGTGACTGTGTCGTTACTCTGCAATTGCATTGAATTCGCGGTGTTGACGTCGTTGTGTTGATGCAATGAAGATGTTGTTTGCAGGTCACTGATGAAGATACAGAGAAATAGCTACATTAATGATGATGAAGAATTGAAGTATAATAGCAGATAATGAAGATTGTTGCGAAAATATTTCTGATGATTGAAGTGGTTGCACACAGAATTTGCAGAGACGACTATGGATTGAAGATTTCTGAGGTTTTTTTGGTTTGATTCTCTAATAGATTCAAGAATGAGCAATGGATGGTGAGGAACTGCAGAAGATTGGTGATGATAATGGAAGATTGTTGAAGATTCAGTGAATTTCAAGTTTTTTCAGAGAGAGAGCGAGAGAGATCTTCTGATTTTTTGTAGTTTTTTTATGGTGAGTTCTTCTATAATATTTTTCTCTTACTTTTTCTTCTCTTTTCTGTTATTCTATTTAATCCTTCCGCCTCTGTTATGTGATTCTGTTATATCTTAAATCTTTCACCTTTGGAAGTTTGTTAGAGGGTTGTTAGAGTTAGTTACATATGGTTGGGAAGAGGTTGGAAAAGTTTTTATTCTGTTAGAATAATTAGAGGGTTGGAGTCCTATCAGGAAACAATTAGTTTTTTTGTTAGTTTTTCTGTTTTGGAGTTTGTCATATGAAGTCAGTTACAGGAAGTTGGAGTTTGTCATATGAAGTCAGTTACAGGAAGCTGGCTCTATTTCTTCTGCTGTGGAAGTTTTCTTGGAAGTTATTTACAGAAAATGGTGAGGAAAATGTTGTTTAGAAATTTTTCTTTTGACAGCTCAGCTGGATTTTTCCTTGAACATGGTGGTTTTTCTATATTGGTTTTGTAGGGGCTTGGTTTCATGGTTGAATGCAGGGCTTGGTTTATGGAAAAGGGAGGTGCGTACGGTGCAGACAAGTTTTGGTTCATGAAGATTTTGAGGCATGGCTATGGTTATGAAGGCGAAGCATGGTTCACGGTTATAAATGAGTGGAGATTCAAAACATGTCATGAAGATGAATATGGATGGCGCATAGGTTTATGATAGTGTTCTTTTGTGAAATTTGTGATCCTTTCTGTCAATGTAATGTAATAATGTCAAATGATATAATAGTAACCGAACTTGTATTTATGTGATGTTGTAATATTTGAAACTTGGATGAATTTTAATGAGATCTTGGTATTTGATTTTCGATATATTATGCTTTCTGAAACTTGAGTCCAAAACTCTATTAGAAGCTTGCATCCATTTTACACGCCATGCTTGAAATTTTAAGAAACTTCAATCCATGTCCCCGTCTCAAATTCTCACTAACTTGCCTTTGAAGAAAACCCTTAGTTGAAGAATCATGCACAAAACTTTGAGTTCGAGTTACTTGTACTTTGAATCAAACTCAACCTTTGAATTATCCCTTGAATGTATCATTACAATTTGATTATCCCAAAATGACTGAGTGATCATTATTATAAGAACTCCAACCCTTAACTCAAAATCTTAATCCTTCATAATAAGCATCGAGTCTATGGCTTACTGTAATTCAGAATGAACTCAAAGGAATCTCATAACACAAGTAAACCAAGCATTCAGACGAAATATCTTGCATTAAGATATTCACGAACCCTAATTTCCCATGGATGAGATCCTTTGAAGATATCATTGCCTTTTTGTTGCATATTGAAACTTCTTGAACCAAAACCCTAACATACCATAAGTACACTAAGATCTCTCCATGTCTCGTGCTTTTTGAATCATGAGTCGAATCCTTGAGAAAGTAAGACCTAATTGATGAACAACCCTTAGTGAAATCCCTCCTTAAAGTCCACATGCTTAGGAAAACAAAGCCTTACCCAGTGATGATGATGATGATAAACATAAAAAGATGCCAAATACTTGAACTGGTAACCTTTAGGCGACCTTATAGGACGACTCATGTAGTAAGAAATCACAAACACCTTATATGTTGAAGAACACAACAAGAATATTGAGGAAGAGGAGCTCCATATGTGTCAAGCCTTTCAATTTGAGGTTAGGAAGAGGAGAATAACCATATAGCTTGGTGATAAAGAAATCCATGAATCAAAACCCTAACTTTAAACAAAACTTGATCGATGAAAGAACTAGTTGATTTAAACCTGAGTGAAGATAAGAGCTTAAAAGCATATAGAGACCCTAATTCCTCAACATCTTTAATCACATGCCATGCTTTATTGATTAATGAATTAATGATGTGTTAGATTACCTAATGGGAGTTATGTACATGAGAAAAATGCAAAATGCATAAGCCAGATAAAAGTAAAGGGGTAGGACAAATTTGGGGTATTACAGCTGCCCCTATTTAATCGTCTTAAACCTGAAAGCACAATTGGCACGTGCCTATTAGAAGTTCAAGGTTGAAGATGATTAAATATCAATGCCAAAAATTTGTTCCGGGAGAAAGTGTGAGTGTTTATTTAGTTTTGTGGTATCTGTTGGGGAAAGATTTTTTTTGTTTTCTAGTGAAGAGACGGAGATTGGAAGGTGACACGACGAGTGTTTAGAACTTGACATGATGAGTGTTGGAAGGTAGCATGATGTAAACACAAGGACATAGAATACTTGTAACATGGCGTGTTGCCAATACAAGGAAGAAATCAGACTTGTAACGTAGCGCGATGCCAATACAAGAAAGAGATCAGACTTGTAACGTAGCATGATGCCAATACAAGGAAAAGATCGGACTTGTAACGTAGCATGATGCCAATACAAGGAAGATATCAGACTTGTAACGTAGCATGATGCCAATACAAGGAAGAGATAGTACTTGTAACATAGCATGATGCCAATACAAGGAAGGGATCGAACTTGTAACGTAGCATGATGCCAATACAAGGAAGGGATCTGGCTTGTAACGTAGCACGATGCCATTACAAGGAAGGGATCGAACTTCTAACATAGCATGATGCCAATACAAGGAAGGGATATGGCTTGTAACATAGCGTGATGCCAATACGAGGAATATATCGGACTTGTAACGTAGCATGATGCCAATACAAGGAAGGGATCGAACTTGTGACGTAGCATGATGCCAATACAAGGAAGGGATCTAGCTTGGAACGTAGCATGATGCCAATACAAGGAAGAGATTAGACTTGTAACGTAGCGTGATTCCAATACAAGGAAGGTATAACACGGACGAGTGTTTGAATCGATACGGACGAGTATCGAAAGAAGATACAGACGAGTATAAAGAAAGGTTAAACACGAACGAGTGTTTGAATAAATATGGATGAGTATTGAAAGAAGATACGGACGAGTATCAAAAGGTTAAACACGGCCGAGTGTTTGAATCAATACAGACGAGTATTGAAAGAAGATATGAACGATTATCAAAAGGTTAAACACTGACAGGTGTTTGAATTAATATGGAGGAGTATTGAAAGAAGATACGGATGAGTATCAAAAGGTTAAAGATGGACAAGTGTTTGAATTAATACGGACGAGTATTGAAAGAAGATAAGGATGAGTATCAAAAGGTTAAACACAGACGAGTGTTTGAATCAATACGGTCGAGCATTGAAAGAAGATACAGATGAGTATCAAGGAAAGTTTAAACACGGACGAGTGTTTAGGAGACTGACACAGATGAGTGTTTATGAGTTGACGCAGATGAGTGTTTGGATCAATACTGACGGGTATTGAGAAAAGATACAGAAGAGTGTTGGGTTTGGACTTAGTGTATTAATTTTGCTGGAAATTGTGAAAGTGAAGGTCACCAGCTGGGAATTTTGGGAACGATACCCTCTTGTGGGGATGTGTTGTTGTCCTTGAATGACTTTGGTCTTTTGTGTAAGGTACCTGATCTGGCTTATGCTTCATATGCATGTTTGAATTTATTTTGTCGGAAAGATCCACTCTGATGGATCAGCTACGCGCTTTTGAAGATGCAATGTAATGTAATGATAACTATATGCAATGCCAAGAAATAGACTTCATGGGGATAAGCGAAGGCTCATTGGGAACCGTTGCTCATTACTGGGGATGTCAATACATATCGACGATGGAAGTCTGCAGTACCAAAGATCGTTGGGGATGCTGCTAAGAATTTGCACTGGGGAGCCCATGATACCGAAGATTGTTGATATCTCTGCTGGAGATTGAATTGACGATGAAGCGAGTCTTCAGGTACGTTGTTGTATTATGAATCGTACCGTTGGGGAAGAGATAATCTGGATAGACTTCCACACATCATGAACTGAAGAAGATGGTAAAATTGAACATGCCGAAGAATGGATACTGAACACCATGTGAATCTCTCGGAATATATGCCCCAAATTTACGCACACTAGGGAATTATCTCTTGAATCACTTGGGGGTAAGAGATGGGCATATACACCTACGGATGACCCGATTTAGCTCCACGGGGGATGTCTTGATTAACTCCACTGGGGATGCACTTGCGCGTTCTGATCCAAACGTCAACTCTGAACTTTCTGAATTCACTTGGGGAATCAGGTTTGAAATTGTCTGTAGCAGATGAAGGAAGCTTTATGCGCTGGCTAGGTCAGGCTGACCGTTATGATGCTTTTAGCTTGATTCGTCTCGTACAACATAATTGGCTTGAGCAACTTTGTAAGTACGGATGAGGAATGCCCCTGTCTGGAGGATCTCTGGGAAGATCTATGTTGAATAGAAGACCAGAATATTCGTGCCGCAATACGATTTGAGTTGGCCTTCCCCAATCTCTTGAACCATGAAATAAACTGCTCTTGATTACAACTTTCTTGGAGATATTTGTCGAATCTCAACGTAACTACCCCAGGTTGAATGGATTATGAATAGATTTATAGATGTGATAGCCTCTGATTGATCGAGCTTGAAGATATTTATCGACGTGATAGCCTCTGATTGGTAGCTTTGAGGGAATGCCCCAGATTTGGCTGACCTTAGAGAGATTGACTCTCGACTTGATTTCCCCAGATTGGCGGACTACGCTAACTTTACCCTTGAAGGGTACTCAAATTGTAAAGTGTCAAGATATGCTTTCTCTTAACAAAATCACTAGTTAACATGCCCTGAATAAATCATTTCTCTTGTGGCAGCTGACTCTTGCTTCGACCGAGTATTCGAGCCTCTCTTCTCTGACAAGATTGAGCTCTTTACCGATTGTTCATTTTGTAAACTTACTTGATGTTGATCAGTTGTTTTGTATGCAGAAGAATGTTTATTATGAGAATGATGATTCTAATGCAACACATATGTAAGTCTTGAAGTTTGAAAAAACTTTAAATGAAATGATGTCACTCTGTTGTGAACGAGCCACTAGCTAGAGAGAAACATTTTCAAATTCCTTTTTTTATGAAAGAAAATGCAAGCATATGATGCCAACACAGATATTCAAACGTACCTCTTAGGAGTAAGTTAAACGCTATCTCATTGTGGCACGCTTTCAAATTGACCCATGCTTCAATTAGGACTTTTATGGGTTATAACGTGGCCTGGTTCACGGTTTTAGAAAAAATGAATTAAGGCTCAAAATTATTTGGTGCCCACCCATTCTCCATGATGTTCTCCATTCATACGTTCAGTTGACCCGATGCAAGCATTCATCTCTCGAGAAGAGTTTGCGATGGTTGAGGAACCACTGAGGTCTCTTGGACACAACAGTCACTATCTTCTGATTTTGGTGTCTTATCAGACGAATTTGTTCTCTGATGAGGATTTTCACTAGTAATCCTTTTCTCGCCTTTTAGGATTTTCAATTTCCTTCTTTCTTTTTCCTGGACATATTCTTTTGATTTTCGATTTGGAAGTCCAGCAGGATGCCCCAAGCGACTTGTTTTCAAGTTTCGACTTAGCGGGGATTTTTGTTTCTTTCTTATTCGTATTTCCATTTTGAACAAGTCATTGATCTTTGCGTTGTCTTTGAACTTTTGGAAGTGACTGTGACTATCTGAGTCTTTAGTGGATGATGGATAACCATTGTTGTATCATCATCCGATCTTGGCTTCTTGATTTGCAAGAGATATCCATTGGGATATCGTTAATTGACGCACATTGCTAATAGATGAGGGTTAACCGTTGTGGTTTTGACTTTCCTCGACCTTTCGATGGATAACCATTGTTGTATCCTTGGACGCACACTTCTGATGAGTTCCGAGCGCTTGATCAGATTAACTGGGCACTACCCGCCCCAAGGTTAAAATGAGGGTTTTTTCTGAACAGAAAAGAAACTCCTACTTTGAAGTCTCATAGGGGTTAACGAGGGTCTATCTCCCTTATATCTCTGGTGTTTAGGAATTGAAGAAAGGCCTGTACATCGTCAGCAGGGTCTTACTTAAAAGCGTACCAATCAGAGATTTTGAGTTTTTAGATTATCGTCATTCTCCCTCGAATATTTACCTAAGCATAAGACTAGGAAATTTGGCATCAATATGCAAGTAAATAATTTAAAGAGTGATAACAAATGGATGAATAAATATGAAAGGAACACTTAAAGATAAGCATACCTATTGCATTAAGATTTTCATTCAAAACTAGGCAAGTTTCTACATGCAAGCAATGTTTAAACAAACAAGAAAGAGTGCAAATGAAAATGCACTAAAGAAACAAATGATTGCCATCGTTGAGGAGACTTGACTCCATATGGATTGTTGATTCTGGAGACTTTCTGTAGTCTTGATGCTTGAGTGGAAGGGAGAATTCCCCTTCAGATCTGATATGAACATGACAGTCTTTGAATTGATCTTATCTTGGACTTTGTCTCTGGATGACATACCTTCAATTGAATGGCCAGGTGCCCCAGTATAATATGCATAGAAGATACTTTTAGGAAAACGAATGAATGATTTACCCAACGAATAGGTATAAAGTGCACCACCAAGCATCACATGCCTCAAAGAAATAATATAGTTCATCTTCTATTAGAACAAGAGAGACATCCAACTAGTGAGATAGAGTCCGACAGTTGGCCAATAGGAAATAGACTTTTGGAAGATACGCCAGATAGGTGTTGGGCTTTATACTTCAACCCCTTTACAGTCTTCAATATCAAAACCGGGTGCCACGGAATAGGGGATACATCTAACATGTGTATCGCAATCAGAAGGGATGTTTATGGGAAGAGGACCCCAAAGATCGGAGCTTTACCAATTGAACTTCCACCAGGCGAGGAAATGACAGGATGTAATGCCCTGGGATCGCATCAACATGCTCATCAAGATTCTTCTGTCTTTTCTTAAAAGCTTTTTTCCATGAATTCACTTGGGGAATAAAGACTGACTGATGTTGAATAGATCAGGGAACGCAAAGCTGTGGAGAGTTCCCCTGATTGAATAGTCTGATGCCCCGATGTAGCAACCACATCTGACGTTGGTCAACAAGAATTAAGCACTGATATAAGATCTCATAGTAAATGGGAACCATCTACTGATAATATGTTCCAAGAACTCAAGATTGTATAACACTCCCTGGTTGAAAGCGATTCCCAAAAGGTGAGGAGAAGAGAGAGCATCTGCTGCGGTAGTAGGTGCAAGATTTTTTACATCATCATCAGAGCTTTCATGACCTGGCTCATCCGAGTCTTCAATCAATTATCTTCCTTCTTGAAGAGATTTCTGACCACGGGCCAAAGCTTGCGTGTATACCACACAAAGTTATTCCGTAACTGATCCTTGAACAAGTGCAGTAAGCAATTAAGCTGAACCTCTAAGGAGAACACCTGGTCTGAATAAGAATCCCCGATCTTAGAGTACCTGTCATAGATGCATGAATATGCATGGGGTGCATGAATATGCATGGCCTGCATGAATGAATGCCATGTCATGTTCTGTCATTTCCATGGAATTTACGTGCTTTGATTTTGATTTTACGTAAGTAAAAGATGGAAAGGTTCAACACAAGGCTTGCAAGTATGATTCCTTGGAAATAATGGAACATGTATGTTAAGAATGTGGTTAACCATGTTATGTATACAAAGACATGGGATCAAAAGGGATCAAGGTACCATCATTTCTGAAAATGATTGCTGCACTGTTCGAAATCATATGAACATCATCAGATCAAAGGTCCAACATAGCTTTTCTGCACATACAAGAACTAAGTACCCTGTAGATTATCAATAGTACGGGAACAAGGCTTCTGGAACCGGATGCTATTGAGCCTTTTCTGAACATGCTGGGAATAACAAGATCGAAGGCTCGAATGAACCTCCAAGTAAGCAAGCCAAGAACTCAAAATAAATCTGAGAACCATATGGTCACCAACAAAACACCATCTGCATAAGTCACTGACAGAAATCCAGAACAAAGCCATTATAACCAATAGTCATTGTCTGAGCCTAGCCACCATCTGAACATTGTCACCATCTGTACCTATGATAATAATTCCCTCCCCACTCACAGGTGAAAACTAGGTCAAGGTAAGGTCGTGGTAACTCAGAATCGAGGGTACTCCTGAAAAACTATCGTCGTATCACCTACGTGAAAACAATAGCCCCTCATTTGTACCTCATCTGAGCATGGACGACATAATGGCGATAGTGAGACCTACATCAACTAGCCGTTCATGTTCCACTCTATTCCTAGGGTTCCTATTGTATACAACTCTGGCCTGGGTATTGGGCCTTTTACCTCATAGTAGCACCCACCCAATAAGAAGCAGATCCAGTACAACAATAGTATATGGAAGATAGTAAAATGAAACGCATACATATGCTCAAGTATATACATAATGAGTGAATGAACTGAAAGGATAAAAATAAACACCCAAAGAAAAGAAAGCAAGAGCTAGGAGCAACCCCGGGATGGACCAGTATTTGGCCGACCTTTCCCCAATGAAGTCGCCAGATGAAGCAACCAGCTGAAAATCATCAAACAATGAAGTCGCCATCAAATGAATTTTATCCCACATAAAGGGAAAGGTAAACATCAAGAAAACTTGAGAAGGGAGAAGTCACGGTCTTGCGACCGAGAGATCGGGTAAGGGAGTCTGTTACGCGAGGGGAAGGTATTAGCACCCCACGTGCCCGTAGTACTCTACGGTATCCACTCTTGTTGTCTATCTTATGGGTGTGTTTAAATATATGCTTACTATTTACTATAATACTGGAGGGAGAATGCATGCAAAAGAAAGGAGAAAAGAATGTAGGGAAAATAAAGTTGTACTCGCTTGGGCCATACCCCAATGCCTACGTATCCTTTTTGAGGAATCAAAGCTACCATAGTTCGGCTCACGTGTTTTTGTTTGTTTGTGTTTTTTATAAATAATGTTAATTCCGCCTTCTGCCGCAGCTCGACCTTTGGAGACTTATGCATTGACATAGAAGTAAATTAATCATGTCTTTACCTGAAAAGGGTTTTCTGAGAAAAGGTGCTTGAGCGCACAAAATGGTTTGAATTGGTTTGTGTTTTATTACCTTGAAAAAAAGGGTTTAGGTATGATTAGCATGTTTTTTATTCGCTAAGAAAAGAAGTTTTTGTTTTAGATGCAAGGATGCAAAAAAGGGGAAGAAAAGAGTCTAAGGGAGACTAGTCTGCTTCTAACCTAATATTATCATACAATGGTAGCCCTAAGTCAAGGATGAAAGGGAAACGTCTACCTAATGTTAGCATGCATAGTTTACAACCTAAGATCTAACTTGCATCCAAACGGAGCAAGTGCATCCTAAGGGAATATGGTATGTACAAGGATAAAGCAAACAAGCTAATAAACTCAAGAGAGCACACCTAGAGAGATCCTACCTAGGTTAGCATGCCAAAGAAAGTCTAACATAACTATCCTATAGGGAACATGCAATGAGAGCAAAGTCGTGATCTCAATTTCTAAATTGAGTGACACATCGATCAACCAGAAATAAAGGAAAGTAATAAGATCCTATGGGAAGATTGCACTGAGAGTGAAGTCGTGATCTCAATTTCTAAATTGAGTGACTCATCGATTAATCGACCAAAGAAACAAACACAAGCACAACACATATAGCAAATGAAGTGCAAAGTGCCTGCTACAGGTATTTAAACAGTGACTTTGAGCGCACACTCTTTATTTCCTACTTCTTATGATATCTAGAAAGCAATAAAGTGCAGAAATAAGGAATAAAAGTGAAGTTGCGATGATACTGAATGGAGAAGGTCCGTTGCCTCTTCAAAACCACGCGATCGATAAGAAAACTCTACAAAAACTGCTTAGCACGAGTCATCAAAGGATTAACCTCAAAGCATTCTCCATCGCGGAAGTTAAATCAATATCCTAACGGAAAAGGTCCATTTCCTCTTCAAAACCACACCAGAAAATAGAAAACTCTACAGAAGCTCTTCAAAGCCGCACAAGCAATAAGAAAATTCTACTGAAAGCTTCCTTGAATTTTCTTGATAAATATTACACTCTTAATTTACTTCGAAATCTCTTGAAATTCTTCAACAATTATCACCCAATCAATTGAAAAGCAATCACGATAATTATACAAGGATAATAAATCAAGGCAACCAGGAGGTGAAAACTGCATATAGGAGGTATAATCCAGCAGTTCAGTATGTAGCAATAAGCCCAACCAGAAATGGCCCCCACATAGTTTTGTATGGTAATGCTTTGGGATTCATAAATAAATTGTGAAAACGGGCCTAGGGGAAAATTCCGATCCAACCCCACAAAATCCAATTTCTTCTTTATTCATTGTTTATTGAAATAAAAAAGAAAAGAAATTAAAAATGGAAAGGGGATCGAACGTGAATTAGACTTAGTTAGTGGTTGTTGAGCTACTTCTAAAAGGAAATCTCCCTGTCACTCTCACCTTTACGACCTCTCTTCTTCAACCTCCTCACTTTCTCCGGTGAAACGCCACTCACATCTCTATAGAAGAAACGACATCGGTCATCATCCTTAATAGAAAACCTCTGCCGCTCGCCTTCGTCTCTCACACCATTCTCTCATCTCCATTAAAATCATCTCAACCTCATGTCTCACCTTCGGTTCCACTCATCCCCTCCATCTAACCGAACTCACAGCGAAAACAATGAATAAAGAATGGTGAATATGAGAGCTTACCTACCGAAAGAATCATCCAACGCTTCTTCAATCGCGAGGGAAACGAAGGAAAAACATGAGATACTTTCTCAGGTACTCATACTTGCACTTTTCTTGCTCTTTCGTTTGTTATTCTTCTACTACTCTTCTATTTCTGCAATCTTTGTGACTGTGTCGTTACTCTGTGATTGTGTTGAATTCACGGTGTTGACGTCGTTGTGTTGATGCAATGAAGATGTTATTTGCAGGTCACTGATGAAGATACAGAGAAATAGCTACATTGATGATGATGAAGAATTGAAGTACAATAGCAGATAACGAAGATTGTTACGAAAAGATTTCTGATGATTGAAGTGGTTGCACATAGAATTTGCAGAGACGACTATGGATTTAAGATTTCTGAGGTTTTTTTGGTTTGATTCTCCAACAGATTCAAGAATGAGCGATGGATGGTGAGGAATTGCAGAAGATTGATGATGATAATGGAAGATTGTTGAAGATTCAGTGAATTTCATGTTTTTTCAGAGAGAGAGAGAGAGAGCGAGAGAGATCTTCTGATTTTTTGGAGTTTTTTGATGGTGAGTTCTTCTATAATATTTTTCTCTGACATTTTCTTCTCTTTTCTGTTATTCTATTCAATCCTTCCGCCTTTGTTATGTGATTCTGTTATATCTTAAATCTTACACCTTTGGAAGTTTGTTAGATGGTTGTTAGAGTTAGTTACAGATGGTTGGGAAGAGGTTGGAAAAGTTTTGATTCAGTTATATTAGAAACTGTTAGGTTTTTGTTAAGAGTTCTGTTAGAACAGTTAGAGGGTTGGAGTCCTGTCAAGAAACTGTTAGTTTTTCTGTTTTGGAGTTTGTCATATGAAGTCAGTTACAGGAAGTTGGAGTTTCTCATATGAAGTCAGTTACAGGAAGCTGGCTCTGTTTCTTCTGCTGTGGAAGTTTTCTTGGAAGTTATTTACAGAAAATGGTTAGGAAAATATTGTTTAGAAATTCTGCTTTTGACAGTTCTACTGGCTTTTTCCTTGAACAGGGTGGTTTTTCTAGATTGGTTTTGCAGGGGCTTGGTTTCATGGTTGAATGCAGGGCTTGGTTTATGGAAAAGGGAGGTGCGGACGGTGCAGACAAGTTTTGGTTCATGAAGATTTTGAGGCATGGCTCATGGTTATGAAGGCGAAGCATGGTTCGCGGTTATGAATGAGTGGAGATTCAAAACATGTCATGAAGATGAAGATGGATGGCACATAGGTTTAGGATGGTGTTATTTTGTGAAATTTGAGATCCTTTTCGTCGATGTAATGTAATAACGTCAAATGATGTAATAGTAACCGAACTTGTATTTATGTGATGTTGTAATATTTGAAACTTGTATGAATTTTAATGAGATATTGGTATTTGCTTTTCGATATATTATGCTTTCCAAAACTTAAATCCAAAACTCTATTAGAAGCTTGCATCCATTTTACACTCCATGCTTGCAATTTTAAGAAACTTCAATCTCCATGTCCCCGTCTCAAATTCTCACTAACTTTCCTTTGAAGAAAACCATTAGTTCAAGAATCATGCACAAAACTTTGAGTTCGAGTTACTTGGACTTTGAATCAAACTTAACCTTTGAATTATCCCTTGAATGTATCATTGCGCTTTGATTATCCCAAAATGACTGAGTGATTATTATTATAAGACTTCAACCCTTAACTCAAAATCTTAATCCTTCATAATAAGCATTGAGTCTATGACTTACTGTAATTCAGAATGAACTCAAAAGAATCTCATAACACAAGTAAACCAAGCATTCAGACAAAATATCTTGCATTAAGATATTCACGAACCCTAATTTCCCATGGATGGGATCCTCTAAAGATATCATTGCATTTTTGTTGCATATTGAAACTTCTTGAACCAAAACCCTAACATACCATAAGTACACTAAGATCTCTCCATGTCTCGTGATTTTTGAATCATGAGTCGAATCCTTGAGAAAGTAAGACCTAATTGATGAACAACCCTTAGTGCAATCCCTCCTTAAAGTCCACATGCTTAGGAAAATAAAGCTTTATCGAGTGATGATGATGATAAACATAAGAAGATGCCAAATACCTGAACTGGTAACCTTTAGCCGACCTTATAGGACGAATCATGTAGTAAGCAATCACAACCACCTTATATGTTGAAGAACACAACAAGAATATTGAGGAAGAGGAGCTCTAAATGTGTCAAGCCTTGCAATTTGAGGTTAGGAAGAGGAGAATAACCCTATAGCTTGGTGATAAAGAAATCCATGAATTGAAACCCTAGATTTAAACAAAAATTGATCGATGAAAGAACCAGTTGATTTAAACCTGAGTGAAGATAAGAGCTTAAAAGCATATAGAGACCCTAATTCCTCAACATCTTTGATCACATGCCATGCTTTATTGATTAATGAATGAATGATGTGTTAGATTACCTAATGGGAGTTATATACATGAGAAAAATTCAAAATGCATAAGTCAGATAAAAGTAAAGGGGCAGGACAAATTTGGGGTATTACAGCGGTCTAGGCAAAAATTAGAGACATAAACAGAATAAAATTTCCCGCTAAGTTGAAAACCCGCAAGGGAAGCTTAGGCAAAAGTTAGGGACTTTCTTGGCACTGAAGAAGTGAAAAACACAAGAAGGGGGGGGGGGGGGGGGGGGGGGGTTGAATTGAAACTTTATAAATCAAACACAATAGACACGAGATTTTTATCCTAGTTTGCTTGATCTCAAACTACTCCAGTCCACCCACCAAGGTGATTTCGCCTCTCTCCAACGAGGACTTAATTCACTAATCAAACTGATTACAATTCTACTTTGACAACTGCCAAAGTCTTCTTGAGTAAAACCATAAACCGATTTATCTCAAGGAAAATAACTTAGTCAAAAGAAAAGATTTACTGTGTACTCTTTGTTTTTCATTACAAAAACTGTATCACTACTGTGATGTATTACATAAATTGAATGTAGAATGTATATGAATTTTTGCAGCCTTTTTGAGATTGTATGGAGCAGTTGTATGAAATCCTAAATGATTTAACCTATGAACTTGTTTATATAGGCGTGGCAATCTGTCCAAATTGAAACGTGATAATGGACACTTAATGCACTTTCCATACTGATAAGATTCTTGTCTGAATGAAGTCGTTGCACTTGATACTGCCTTAATGGAAAAGTAACGATTCAGAACTTAGGAATCTTGCATGCTGCTTTACTTCAGAACTTGGGAAGTCAGAAACGAAGATTCAGTTAGTGTGTTGGACTTTCATTCAGAATCAGGATATCTTTCTCTTTAGCGTAGATTCTCATCATCATACTTCAGAACATTCTGATTACTAAGCTTGAATGCCTCTGTGGCTTAACTTCTGATGTAGTTTCAGTTAGAACTTTTGTACAACATAAAACACAAATTTAGAGTGCATATTTATTCTTTGTGTTTGTTATCATCAAAACTCTTATGAGGGTTGTAGAATCAAACTATGTTCTAACAATCTCCCCCTTTTTGATGATGACAAAAACTAGGATTTTTCAATAGAAAATTACAGAAAAAAAGCTTAAGAGAGTCTCCCCCCTGAGTTGAGTACTCAAATAGAGATGATATGTGTCCTTGAAGTTCCTTCATTCCAGAGCTTTTGTTGCATCTCCTTCAGATTTTGTTCCTGTTTAAGCTTTCAGAAGCAAAAAATAAGAAGTTAAGATATTCAGAATGTTTGAGACTGAGTTCTGGTAAACTGTTATTGAAAATATCTTACGTTCTCCCCATTTTTGTCAGGTATCAAAAAGCAATATAATCATAAATTATCAGAGTAAAAAATGATGATTTGTATTGAAAAACAGATTGCAATGACATCTTTCAGAAATAAAGAAGGTAAGATGAAGAATACAAAAAACAATTTAAAGAAATTCTAAGATGGAGGGGGAAGTCGTGCGAACAACGCTTCCAGCAAGCTCTTAATCTGAGTGCTTGATTCTTCCTGCTTTCCTAGAATATCCTTGATTTCTTTGGTAGTGTCTTCTTGCTTATCCAACCTTGCGTGGATTAAAGCATTCTCCTTCTTCAACTCTTCCAGAGTTTGCATGACTAGAGACGTAGCTGGTGTATCCTCAGAGGTTACATGTCGTTCAGAACACTCTGCAGCATCTTCTGATTCAACTACTTCTTCTGTTGCAATATCCTTTTATGGAGCAGTAGTCAGAGGGTGACTATCAGAACCTAGTTCAGTGGCTTCTGAAGGTTGGTTCTCTTTCCAGGGAGCATTTTCCAGCAGAAGAATTTCTTTCTTGTCCCAGTGACTTAGAACTTGGTATTTGTAGGCTTTCAGCTGATCACTGAAGTTCTACTGAGCCATCTCATAACTCAATTCTTTCAGCCTCTGGGATTCAGAGTTGAACCATTTTATGAATCTATACCAAAGAGAATCAAAAGCAGCAGGATTAGAATTTTCTTGACTTGCTTGCTTTAAAGAAGTAACCCATTCCTGTATTTATGTGTCAAAAAATTAGCAAGTTCTTACGAACATCTGTTTTGGTTAAGGCTGGTTTGGGTTTGGGAATGACAATTTTATTTGAGGTTGAATCTAGATGGTCCAGCGCTTCTAGATCAATGACAGTTTTGAGATGATCAACTGGATAGTTAATTGGTGAGGGAGTAGGAGAATCAGAAATCAGGATTGGTGAGTGAGGAGTGTTTGGTGGTGTGGAATCATATGGTGAAGGTATCTCTGGAATATCATGGATGGAGAGAGGTAAACGAACCATAAGAGGTTATGTTATTCTAGGAATTAGGGTAGTGGTATTAGAGTCTGTGAGAGAGTCTTCTGATTGGTTTGCGGTAGCATGTTGATTTTCTGGTTCAGGTGTTTCAGAATTTGGATTTTCAGTTTGAGGGGTGAGAGGGTTTGGATGTTCTGGTTGTGGAGAATGAAGGTGTGGATTTTCTAGTTGTTGAGAATGGAGGTTTGGATTTTCTGGGATTGGTGATTGAAAGTCTTGGTCAAAAAGTTCAATATCATATAGAACTTTTGCAAGTTCTGGTTGATTTTGTTCTGGATTTGGATTAGGGGAGTGAGGTTCATTTAAGAAACTGCCAAAAGTTACAGGTGGATCAAACTCTATGTCAAAATCCTCAAATGTTTGTGGTGATGGATTTTCTGTTGGTTGAGGGGGATTTTCAGATGATGGATTTTCAGATGTTGGAAAAACTATAGATTCTACAACAGAAACAAAAGATGTGTTACCTTTATTTTTTGCAGCTTTGGTTATTCTTTGAGAGATCTTTCTCCTATTGCCTTCCTCTTTCTAGATTTCTTCAGCACAACATCTGGAGATGGCTTGTGCAGGTCACGGATGTTGAGTTCTGGAATAGTTCCATCTTCCTTGCAAGTTTCAAGGTATATGACCATAATCTCTGGAGAAGCATCTATCTCAGAAAATAGTGGAAAATCCTTCAGAGGGATTCTCCTAGACGTGATGACTTCATGAGAAGCAATTGTTGGTTCCCTCTTAATACTTTCAATAATCTTCATTTTCTTTAGATTCTTGGCATTTAGTGGTTTCCCAACACTTACTTCCAGAGTGCTGATCTCCCGAGCCTCTGTCAGATGTTCTATCAGCCTGTTTTCCATCAGAATGTTTGAAATCAATCTTCCCAGAGGAATCCAATCCCTCTTTGTTCTTTCTTCTTCCCTTGTTTCCTTCACACTTGTTCTCAGATGATTGAATAGTAGGTGTGGAAGGTTTATTTTGGTCTTCTTTGCAATGAAGTACAACAGAAACTGCTGGTCAATGTTGATGTAATCAGGAGAGCTTGTAGGCTTCTTGTGATTTATGCACCCCAGAATGATCCTAGCCCAGATTCTGTAATAATATTTCAAGTCTCTTATCTTGCTGGATGGTTGTCCAGAAGTGAAAATGAACCATGTCAATGCATCTGACTCCGCCTCAATTGTACCCAATAAGTTTCCCAATCAAGTCTTCTGTAAACACTATCTTCTTCCCCATAACATATGACGTAACCTGATGGTTGGATGAAGTAGCATGAATCATGAATTCCTTAACAAGAATAGGAAATGGTGGACCCAACAGACGACCAAAGTATTTGTTCCATCCTTGTGCCATCACATCTTCATACAGATCAAACCCATTTTCCTTTAAACTCTCAAAATCAACGATCAAATCACATAGAACTTCAAGATTATCTACCGGTGTGAGCAACGTTCTTATAGGTTCGTCATACTGTTCTGTTGAAGAAGAACCAGGAGCACTGTTGAGATTTTTGATGCTTGATGAGGATGCCATTGTTCACACGGATTTGTTGAAGAAAACTGAGAAAAGGGATTTTTTGAAAAAACGAGAGCGAGAGAAAATAATGGATGCAGTAAGAAGTGAATGAAATAGTGAAATTGAGTTTATAAATACTTTTGAAAACTTAATCAGTAAGTAAGAGAAAATAAGTGATGATTATACTGAAATTATGAAACCTGAAATTAGGGGATTGCATGTAGATACTGAACAATTACCATTGACAAGTGTCTCAATGCATCCAATCAGAGCCTTGGACCTTTCAAAATTTGAACACGTGTTCAGCCTCAGAAGGTAGCTTGTGAGAGGATGACATATGTTTGATGGTGTGAACTGCACACCTCTATCTTTGAAATGATAGGATCAAATCTTCATAGATAGATTCTGAGGTAACTGTACTCCTAACTGATGAAGACACGTTGGTTAGATGTTCACAAAAAAATAAAGTTTTGAGGGTTACAAAATATGCAAATAAAACTTTTTATTCTGGACATCATTTCATGCTGAGATGTTTCAGAATGAAATTAAATCTATCTTCAGAAAGGGGTTTTGTAAAAACATCAGCCCATTGATGGTCTGTGTCAATAAATTTTAAAGAGAGAATTCCTTTCTGAATATAGTCCCTAATAAAATGATGTTTTATTTCTATATGCTTAGCCCTAGAATGCAAAATAGGATTTCTGGATAAATAGACAGTAGAAGTATTATCACAGAAAAATAGGGATGTTACTCTCAAATATGTTAAAGTCTTCAAGCTGACTTTTCATCCAGAGCATATGTGTGCTACATCCAGTAGCTGCAATGTATTGAGCTTCTGCTGTTGGCAGCATAATTGTGGACTGCCACTTGCTAGTCCATGAGATCAGATTGTCTCTCGGAAACTGGCAGCTTCCAGAAGTACTTTTACGTTCTACTCTGTCTCCAGCAAAGTCAGCATCACAATATCCTACTAAGCTGTATTCATTGGATTTTCTATAAAAACAAACCCAGGTTAGTAGTACCTTTCAGATACTTGAAAATTTGCTTAACTACTGTTAAGTGAGATTCTCTAGGATCTGATTGGAATCTAGCACATAAACAAATGCTGAATAAAATGTCAGGCCTTGAAGCCGTCAGATAAAGGAGAGAACCAATCATACCTCTGTAGATTTTCTTCTCTACCTTTTACTTACCTCTTCCTTTTCCAGAATGCACATGGGATGCATTGGAGTCTTTGATGGCTTACATTCTGAATGGTCAAATTTCTTCAGAAGTTCTCTAACGTATTTGCTATGGTGAATGTAAGTTCCTTCTGGAGTCTGATTGATTTGAATGCCCATAAAGAATTTAAGTTCTCCCATCAAGCTCATCTCAAACTCTGCCTGCATGCACTTAGCAAATTCTCTTCCCATAGAAGGTTTAGTAGATCGAAATATAATATCATCTACATAAATCTGACAAACTAAAATATCATTCTTAAATGTCTTACACAACAAGGTTGTGTCCACGTTCCCTCTGGTGAATTCCTTTTCTAATAGAAAGTTACTTAGCCTTTCATACCAAGCTCTGGGAGCTTATTTCAGACCATAAAGTGGCTTCTTTAGTTTGAAAACATATTCTGGGTGTTTGGAATTTTCAAATCCAGGGGGTTGGTGCACATATACCTCTTCATCAATGTAACCATTTAAGAATGCACTTTTGACATTCATTTGATACAGAGTGATGCCATTTTTGATACGGTGGCAGAACCAGACTATTTTGGAAAATGTTGGTTTGCATTTTGTATTTGTATTTGCAAAATGTCGCGGTAAGCAAGAGTCGCCACCGACTTTTATTTTATCCAACTGGAAAGGACAAAAGCACATAAAAATTCCTTTTTTGAGATTTTGAGTACGGGGGGTAGATTATAGAAAGGGAAGGTATTAGCACCCTTTCTATCCGTGGTTTTCCACGGGCTCTTAGGTACTTGCTCATCATTTTAAAAATTGCTTCCGTGTTTGTGTTTTGAAATTTTTTTGTTTTACTTCGTTTTAACCCTTGCTTATGTCTTCAAGAGTGTTACGAAGTGTTTTTGAAAACTTTGTTTGTAAAAGTGTAAGTGTGAAAAAGTTTGTTTTGAGCAAGTACCTACTAGCATCTACCTACTCGAAAAAAGATTATTTCTGTTCTTGTTTCCTTTAGACAATGCTATCCTATTATTGTGAAATAGGTAGCACCGTCGTTGGAATTGTAAGGGTAAATTCGAAAGGGACGTACGATCACTAAAGCAATGTTAGGATGTCTTAGTAATAACCCTAATGTCTTAAGATCATATTCGAGGCAACATTTCTGAGGCAACCTTTTCGAGGCAACATTTCCGAACGGGACATTTTGATCTTTGTCAGACAGGAGGGAAACCACTAAGACACCCTATACTTAATGACCTTTTATCGAAGGCAACCGAAGTGAGAGTATACCCTAGGAGTGCGCATGTGCGAGTGATTTGATTTCAAGTTATTATCTTTGCACATTAGGGTTTTCTAGCCGTTTTAAATTGTCATGCAATCTTGTCATACAATCCTATTAACTACACTATTACAAGGCTTCGGGATATGGATTACATAGCCAAAAAACCCATAAAACGATAAATAAAAGAAAAATCCTAATTAAACTATTACATACCGTGAGCAGTTACAATAATATTGCAAAAATAATAAAACGCGCACGATGAATTAAATGAAAAGGAATTAGGGTTTTGACCCCATCTAAACCTAATTAAAAGAAAAATCATTTTTTGTGTTTTTGATTATTTTGAGAAAAGTAAAGTTTTAATTGTATAAAATAAAATAAAAACCTAATTACTAGTTGGTTTTAATTAAGAAAAATAAATAAATCAACCTATTTTTGTATTTTTTATTTTATGAAAAGAGATAAAAATTAAATCAAGAACAAACCCTAATTTTTTCTAATTGATTTATTTATATATATAAAAAAGTTAGAATCATCCTAATTTAAACTAAACTAACATTAAATTAAATTTGGTAAAATAAAATAAAACCTAATTCTAAATTTGTGAAAATTGATTTTATGATTTTTTTGTGAAAAAAGAAGGTAATTTTGGTGTTGATAAAAAAAACAGAATAACTAAAGAAAGGAAAATTAGAGAAAAATAAGAAATAACCCAAGGGCTTGCTGTCTGCGGCTCTGATCAGAGGATGATGGTCCAGAGGATGGTGATCAAAGGATAATGGTCCAGAGGATGATGGTCTAGAGGATGATGGTCCAGAGGATGATGGTACTGGGCCTGCTCCTGGCTGGTGGACCCAGTAGATCATGACTAGAGGATGCTTGATCTGGTCCTGGTTGATAGGTCCAGAAGATGATCCTCAGAAAGTGCAGGCGCTGGATCTGGTGAATACAAAGGGGAAACATGCCAAAAGCTCACGCCTGGGATCGAATCCAGAATCATGGACTTCTGATATCCTTCTTCTGACCAACTGCGTTGGGTGTTAGTTTATCAATACAATATAAATAATCAAATAGATCAGAACTATAGGCTTCTAGCTAGAATAAACGCACCAGCATTTAAACCTGCCAGTAAAGTTGTGACACGCCATCGTCTTCTTCCTTGGATCTGTCGTTTAAAACTCCGAACCTTTACCTACAGACATGGCGCTGTGGCTATAACCCCGTGCATTTCGGAAATTGTATACAAGCAATATAAATAAAATTCAAGATCATGAATCAACTGGGTTTGACCCGCTGATCACAATGGTATCCTCCGTTAGGGCCAATTGTTCCTGTATGAAAAATCCCTAAAAACGAACCATGAACCCTAGCCATGGCATCTTGGTATATAGTCAATAAAAATGCAATTAAATACAACCATTAGCTTGCACACATCTCAAGGATTATGAATATACCAATAAAACATGCTAAATATGCCAGAATTATAATATTCAAATTCAAGAAAATATGAGGAAGCTTACTAGTGGTTGAAACACGTTCCTGGGATGTCCAACAAACGATTGGGATGCTTAGAACGCTTTGAATTGGTCTGCAACTTAGAAATCAGTGTGCCACTTTTTTCCAATTTTTTGAAACTTGCTCTCTTGTTTACACACCTCCAATCCCTCTTTTTTTGACCTGCACTTGTTCTATATGTACCATAGAATGAATTAGGGTTGCAATTTGATTTCAAATCTTCTCCAATAATGATCATTGATTCAAGATTTGATCCTTTGTGCAAATCTTTCCAAATTGAGAAAATTCAATCTTTTTGTGTCCATTTGAAGCTTGCACGATTTGATTCCATCTCCAGTTGTATAATAGACCTAAACATGCACAAAATCTCAAGGTTTGATTAGTTTTTGATATTTTCATGATTTTATCTTGATTTTATTTGATTTAATTGAAATAAAACCAAAATAAATGACAAAAATAAAATAATGACAAGTGGGAAGGATCATGGGTCGTGGGTCATGTTAAAAACTCAATGCAAGCATAAAAAGTTGGGCCCATTTGACAAAAATTGCAATTTTGGGCACATTTGACTTTTGGCAATTTTGCAAAAAGGGTCAACTTTATCAATGCATAACTCCCTCAATTTTGACCCTAGAGAGGTGTTCTTGGACTTTTTAGAAAGCTCGGGATGTCCTCTAAGCAACCCTTTTGGTATCATCTCATTTGAATCTTCCATGTTCATGTATGAAGCTTTGACATAAAAGGTGTTTTTGTTGACTTTTCAAAATGACCTATAATGTCCAAATTCATATCTTCTTGTGAGTGCATATTTTGAACTTAGGAGATGAAAATGGATTGTAGGGAATTTCATACTCTTCAAAATGAGATTTGGATGGGTCATTTTTGATAAATTATGAGAAAGTTATGCTTGGTCAAAGTTGAGTTGACTTTTCCTTCAAAACCCTAATTTAGCAACTTTTGGGTTTTGATGAAGTATGAGCAATCCTTGAGGAATCATGATCAACCCTTGATAAAATGATGAATAATACTTCCAAATGAGGATGTTGACCAAAAATATTGAAGTTTGACTACATGTGAGCCACAATTGACTTTTGCCCTAGCACAATCGATTTTCAGGCCTTTGAGCAATTGACTGAGCAAACTTCCTCTGCAAGGCTTGAAACTTGACATGGATGATCTTGAGAACATATTAGGACCATGGTGAGAATTTTGGACCCTTTGGACTCAAACATCTTGATGCAAACTGAAACCCTAATTTGGTATAGACTACCTTAGGAGAATGTTTATCTGGTCAACCCTTGGACTTCCTTGAGCAATTTGAATACCTCACTTGACATGTATTGAGAAATATGGGAGGGAAAATTTTGGGGTACAACAGCTGCCCCTGTTCAATCTTTTTAAACCTGAGGATGTAGATTGGCTTGTCTGCCTTTCGTGATCTGAAGGTTGAAGATGATTGAACACTAGAGTGCCCAGAAATTTGCACTCGCATGAAGTGGTACTGGTCTTGCGATGTTAGAAACGGGCTTATAAATTCCATTTGGAAGTTGATGACAGGAGATGGGCTTAAAGATGCTATCAAAGGAAGTGTCGATCGCATAAGAGATTCCTTTGCGAGAGTCCGTATACCTGTTGTTAAGGAGGACTACGTTGGGGAATAATGTTCTCTGTCTGGAGAGAAATAGAGTTTTAGGAACTTCAGTTGTCTGTTACTCTATTGGGGAATCATATCTTAGTTGAGGAGATGAACATGAACTGTTAACTGGTCGTGCTCCAGGCTTCACAGTGATTTACTGAGGAAAATAAGTCTGATTGATATCTGCTCATGTTCCAGGCTTCACAACGACTTATTGGGGAGATGAGATTAAACTTGCTATCTGGTCGTGCTCCAGGCTTCTCAATTTCTCAATTCTTATATGGTCGTACTCCAGGCTTCAGAATGAATTAAGTTGTTATCCGGTCGCATCCGGGCTTCAACTTGAATTTAAGGCATACTATTATCCGGTCAATTTCTGGGCTTCATAGTAATTGGCCGGGTAAACTGCTATTCGGTCGAATTACGAGCTTCGCGGTGCCTTATACTATTATCTGGTCATATCCCAGGCTTCATTGTCCTTTGCTTCTATCTGGTCATGATCCAGGCTTCACAACGTCTTATACCATTATCTGGTCGATTCCAGGCTTCATGGTATTCGGAGAAATCAAGATATTATTCGGTCGAATTCGGGCTTCATAACTTGCATTAAAGATATACCACTATCTGGTCGATTCCAGGCTTCATGGTATTCTTTGCTATTATCTGGTCGTAATCCAGGCTTCACAATGTCTTATACCATTATCTGGTCGATTCCAGGCTTCATGGTATCTTGTATTGCTATCTGGTCGATTCCAGGCTTCACAATAACTTGCTGAGGGTTAAGCTATTTTCCGGTCGATTTCCGGGCTTCACAGCTTGTATTTAAGATATACCACTATCTGGTCGATTCTAGGCTTCATGGTGTTTTGGAGAAATCAAGATATTATTCGGTCGAATCCGAGCTTCATAGCTTGAATTTATGATATACCACTATCTGATCGTTTACAGGCTTCATGGTGTTTTTGGAGAAATCAAGATACTATCCGGTCGAATCCGGGCTTCATAGCTTGAACTGGAATAGAAATCTTATCATCGATTTGACTGATCCAGAGAAAACTTGTGAGAATTTGATTGTATCTTTCCCTGAAAGGTAAAGAGTTAGTCGTATGTAATGTCATGATGTATGAAATGTATTGAGAAATGATGTTCTCAAAATAAATGAGATTGTGTTGTATGATGCATATGCGCATGCTACGATGTATGGATATGCAATGTTTTTTTGTGATGTTCTCTAGCTGGGGAGAATAAATCCTGGACTACTGTTGGAGAGTTCAAGGAATTGAGTTCTTCGCGCTCGCTGGGGATAACGACCGAAGATGATTAGCCGGAGACTTGCGTTTGTTCTGTTTGAGAATATTCCGTCGGGAGAGACTCTGCTGGAGAATAAATTGGCGAGAGAAATGACTCTGTGGGGAAGAGAGACATTCCGCTTAGAAGATCTGCTGATTTGGAGAAATAACCTTAGCTGGGGATGAATTACCATTGCTGGTAATAATGAACTCTGTCGGGGATTGAATTTCTGCCTGTGGAAGAAATAAACCCCACTGATGGTGAACTTCTATTGTGGGTGATAGATAAACTCTGCTTGGGGAGAATTTTACCGACTTATTCGTGACTATGAACCATAGCTGGGGAGAGCTGACACCACTATCTTTAAATACTTCTACTCTGCGGGGAGCGTGTGCAACTTTAGTCATATTCTCAAGCCGACTTTATCCCTGTACCTGGTGGGTAGAGCAACTGTAAGGTTTGGACACTTCTGTTTTCCCCTGTTCCTGGAATTACGAGTAATCGTCTTTTGTTTTGCATGTAAATATTTATGAGCAGCAATTATTGTCAAATGCATATATCAACAATGAATCATTGGTCGCTCTTGCAAAACAAAACAGAAAAAGAAAACACAAGTTGAAATTTCTTTGTAAAAATGAATTGTATTGATTTTTGAAGTTAGCCTGTAATAGGCGTTTTGTACAAGAGGCTAACGTCCTAGTAAGAGAATGCCGCCGAGGGAATAGAAATTATAAAATTTGTGTAACAGAAAGAAAAACAGCTATGTGAAACAATCCTATTGGGTTCCAACTCTGCTATTGCCTTTATATCTTCGAGCGTCTCATCACTTTACTACTTGGTCGAAGGTAGATCAGATTGATTGGCACCATCCGAGCTTGATAGTCGATATTGAAGCCTGGTTGCAAGATGATCCAATGAGACATAGTGTTACACTTTGATCCTTAATTTTTTCCTGGACCGCCCTTTCAGATTTTCAGTCCACCGGGATACCCTTTTTTGCCCAAGCCGCCTTTTCAGGTTTTCGACTTGCCGGGTGTACAGTTTTTTTTTTCATCCCTTACTTTTGCCCGAACCCTTTTGGTTCGCTGGGAAGCCCTTATTTTTTCCTAGGCCAGTTAACCTAGCGGGTCTTTTGATTACGCGTAGTATCTTTTCACTATGTCTGCATTGATGAGGTGAGGATCGTCGTCACCATCCATGGTGGTTAGAATCATAGCTCCTCCCGAGAAAATGTTCTTAACCACAAATGGTCCTTCGTATGTGGGGGTCCATTTTCCCCTGGGATCACCTTGCGGCAGTATGATGCGTTTGATCACCAAATCCACGACTTGATACTCTTGTCGTCTGACTTTCTTGTTAAAAGCCTTGATCATTCACTTTTGGTACGTCTGACCATGAGAAATAGAAGTAAGTCTCTTATCGTCGATTAGATTCATCTGATCAAGCCGGGTCTAGATCCAATCATCTTCGCTCAAACTTGCATCCTTCATAATCCGGAGAGAGGGTATTTGGATCTCGATGGGTAGGACTGCCTCCATGCCATATACCAAAGATTAGGGTGTTTCCCCTGTTGACGTCCGTGATGAGGTACGGTACCCATGATGAGCGAATGGTAACATCTCGTGCCATTCTTTATACATCACCGTCATCTTCTGCACAATCTTCTTGGTGTTCTTATTTGCTGCTTCAACAGCCCCATTCATCTTCGGCCGGTAGGGAGAAGAGTTATGATGCTGTATCTTAAACTGTTTGCAGAGCTCGGTGATTATTGTATTGTTGAGATTTGTACCATTGTCCGTAATGATCCTCTCTGGTACACCATATCGATAGATCAAGTTATGTCGGATAAATCGCGCTATGACGTTCTTGGTTATTGTAGAAAAGGAAGCTGCCTCGACCCACTTCGTGAAATAATCAATTGCTATCAGAATGAAATGATGCCCGTTAGATGCAGTAGGTCTGATCTCGCCGATCATATCGATGCCCCATATCGCAAAAGGCCAGGGAGCTGTCAAAACATTCAGGGGAATTGGAGGTACATGCACCTTATCAGCATAGACTTGGCACTTGTGACAGGTCCGAGAGTGCTGATAACAATCGGCTTCCATAGTGGACCAATAATATCCTGCCCGTAGGATTTTCTTTTCCATGGTATGTCCACTGGAATGAGTTCCGAAGGTACCTTCATGTAACTCTTCCATGATCCTTTATGCCTCACTTTTGTCCATACATCGCAGTAAGGTTGAATCATGGTTACGTTTATAAAGGATCCCATTGCTGATGAAGAACTTCGCAGCGAACCTTCTCAAGAATTTCTTATCATTAACAGATGCACCCCCGAGGTACTCTTGAGCCTTAAGATACCTCTTCACTTCGTGGAACCAGGGTTTGTCTGCTACCTCTTTAGTATCAATGTCACAGCAATGTGCGGGTTCGTCCAACCTTTCGATGGTAATATGGGGAGCTTCATTGTCCCACCTGACCTTGAACATAGAAGACATGGTAGCTAGCGCGTCCGCTAACTGATTCTCCTCTCTTGGGAAGTGTTCAAACGTTATTTCCTCAAAGTGCGGAAGCAACGTCAATACATACTCTTTGTAAGGAATCAGATTTGGGTGCTTCATATCCCACTCACCTTTGATCTGACTGATCACTAGAGAAGAATCTCCGAATACACTTAAGAACTTAATCCTCAGGTCATTAGCATCTCGAAGACCTAGGATACATGCTTCATACTCCGCCATATTATTGGTGCAGTTAAAACATAATCGGGCGGTGAATGGAGTATGACAGCCCTCAGGGGATATGATCACACCGCCAATGCCATTACCCAACGCGTTTGAGGCTCCATCAAAATACATAGACCATCGGGATCCGTCCTCAGGTCCTTCATCCGGTCCAGGTTCTTCACAGTCGGTCACCAACATGATGTTCTCATCCGGGAACTCGAAGTTCATAGATTGGTAGTCATCCACGGCCTGATGCGCCAAATGATCCGTCAATACACTCCCCTTGATTGCTTTTTGGGTTGTGTATTGGATGTCGTACTCGGTTAAGATCATCTGCCATCTTGCTATTCTTCCGGACAAGGCAGGATTTTCGAAGATATACTTGATTGGATCCATCTTTGATATCAACAAGGTGGTGTAAGTCAGCATATACTGTCTCAGCCGGCGAGTAGCCCATGCCAAAGCGCAACAAGTTTTCTCGAGCAGTGAGTATCGGGTCTCACAGTCGGTAAACTTTTTTCTAAGATAGTAAATAACATGCTCTTTTCGGTCAGACTCGTCATGCTGCCCCAGAACACACCCCATTGAATTGTCCAATACGGTCAAGTATAAGATCAAAGGTCTTCCTTCAAATGGAGGCATCAGAATAGGTGGATCTTGGAGGTACTCCTTGATCCTTTTGAAAGCGGTATGACATTCATCATTCCATTTTACCACTTGATCTTTCTTCAGCAGCTTGAAGATTGGCTCACAAGTAGCAGTCAGATGTGAAATGAATCGGGCGATGTAGTTCAAACGTCCCAGAAAGCCTCTAACTTCCTTTTCTATGCGGGGAGCTGGCATCTCCTGTATAGACTTTACCTTGGCAGGGTCCACCTGAATACCCTTATCACTGACGACGAAACCCAACAACTTACCAGACCTTACCCCGAAGGTGCACTTGTTCGGGTTCAACCTTAGCTTGTACATCTTCAACCTGTCAAATAGTTTCTGGAGATGGTCAAGGTGTTCTTCCTCAGTCTGGGACCTTGCGATCACGTCATCAACATAAACCTCGATCTCATGGTGAATCATGTCGTGGAACAAAGCGACCATGGCGCGCTAATACGTTGCCCCAACATTCTTCAACCCGAAAGGCATTAACTTGTAATAAAAGGTACCCCACTGTGTAACGAAGGTTGTCTTCTCCATGTCCTCAGGAGCCATCTTGATCTGATTGTAACCAGAAAAACCATCCATAAAGGAGAAGAGCTTATGCTGCGTGATGTTTTCGACCAGAACATCGATGTGAGGAAGTGAGAAATCATCCTTGGGGCTCGCCCTGTTCAGATCTCTATAGTCTACACACATCCGTACCTTACCATCTTTCTTAGGTACTGGAACAACATTGGCGACCCACTGCGGGTAAGAAGTGACAGCTAGAAACCCGACATCAAACTGTTTCATGACCTCAGCTTTGATTTTCTCAGACATCTCAGGGAGCATACGGCGAACCTTCTGCTTTACCGGAGGACAATCTTCTTTAGTTGGTAGGCGGTGTACCACAACATTGGTGTCCAAACCAGGCATATCTTCGTAAGACCAGGCGAAGATCTCAACATAGTCACGTAGCATCTATATCAACCGTTGTTTGACACTGGGCTCCAGATTCGCACCTATCTTGACCTCTTTCCTGTCTTCCTCTGTATCCAAGTTTACTGATTCAACCGGCTCTTCATGGGGCTGTATGGCCCTCTCTTCCTACAATAACAGTCTAGCAAGTTCTTCAGGTACCTCACAATCATCCTCACCTTCGTCCTCGGCTTGGTTGATCGGATTTTTGAAGTCATAACTGGCAGTAGTAGAGTCGTTATCAATGGGATCCAGAGTGGATATGGATATGCATTATGATATGTGAGTGTGTGTAAGAGAATAATTGTTTTTTGATAAAGCGAGAGACAGAAAAAGAAAAACAAGGAGCACAAAATCTGTAATGCAAGAAACGTCCAATGCTTTATTGGTGATATATGAAAATGACAAATAATAAGCCCTCACAAGCAAAGCCAAAGTGCTCCGGGCAAGGTACCGGGCCGTAAAGTTTCAAACTGTTTATTACAAATCTCAAAACAAAATTCAATTATTGTGTAATAAAAGAAACAGGTATGAAGTCTTTCGCTGTCCAGTTGTTCAATCCATCATTGGTTGTCGGGTAGATCCAGCTGTCGATATCTGAATCTTCTTCACTGTCCTCAATTGCATTAACTCCTTGATTACTGATGTGCAGAGGAGGTCTTCCAATCATCGCGCGCCTAACAGCCCTTTGAGCCCCTATAGTAAAGCCCAAACCAAATTTGTCAGTTTTGTATGTGAAATCAGGGAGCTGACCCCAATTTTCACGCCCACCTTTCTCAATTACAGCCCTGGCATCCTTGAGAGAAGCCATCTTCATCGGAGGTTTGTTGGTAACAACTTCAGTCGACGCCAAAGTCTGGGGGACCTCTTCAAAGTTCTAACAAGGGGTTTCGATGAACTCCCCATCCATCTCCATGTTACGAAAGGAATTAAGATGACTCACCATATACTCCTCTTCACCTCGTACCGTGACAATCTTCCCCTTTACAGGATATTTCAACATTTGATGGAGTGTGGAAGTCACTGCCCCAGCCTTATCAATCCAAGGGCGACCCAACAAGCAAGAATATGATGGTCTGATATCCATCACGTAGAAAGTGGATGCAAAATTCTAAGAGCCAACTTTAACAGGGACATCCACCTCTCCGTGCACCATCCTTTTTGACCCATCGAAAGCCCTGACCACAATATTGCTCGGCTTCAGAATCAAACCTTCACAGTCCAGATGGTCTAATGCTATCTTTGGAAAAACATTCAATGAGGACCCGGTATCCACCAGTACATGGGCCATAGTAGTGCCCCTGCACTCGATCGAGACGTACAGAGTGTCATTGTGATTTCTTCCTTTAGCAGTCAGATCTGCATCTGAGAAACCCAACCCATTTTCGGCAGTCAAACTAGCTACGCAATCTTTGAATTGATCGACTGACGTTTCGTGCGACACATGCGCAGTTTTGGGGAATGCAATTAAAGCCTTTGCATGGGCTTCAGAACACAAAAACAAGGACAACATGGAGATTTTTGACGGGGTCTGCCCCAATTGCTCGACTATGTTGTAGTCGCTTTTCTTGATAATCTTCAGAATTTCCCCTATCTTCTGCTTAGAGGTTTCTACAATGATCTTCTTAGGCGCCTCCGTCCGGGAAGGCTCACCTATGACTTCTTTGCCCCGAGTCCCAGATGGCTCGGCGATAGGGGTGATAACTGGAATAGGAACTGGGATAGTAGCTGATGTACTAGCAGATGGAATCACAACGGGTTTGTGAACAGTCGAAGGGGAAATCTCGGGAGAAAAAAGTCTTCCACTTCTGGTGTCCTTGCTAGCCCCGACAATATTGCTGATATCAACATCAACTTCCTCACTCGTTAAGTCCTGTTTAACTCCATGGTAATACACATTATCCCCATTGTGCCAAGGGACAACCTTATCCGAAGTGTTTGGGATAGGACCAGGGACAATAATTATTAACGGAGAAATTCTTGAGACGGGTGTAATCCTGACAGGCTTTCTCGGGGAGGCCTTGGAAGGAATGGCGGAAATGGTTATGATGGTAACTTCTTCAATTGGAATTAACGGAATCATAATCTTTTCGAACAGGATCTCTTTGTTATCCATCAGGCGTTGAACACCCGATTTCAATAAGTGGCAACCAGCAGGCAGAATTGAACACATGTGGAAACCTTCGCCACAGCCCGAAAATAAACTGGCCAACAATAGGTTCTTCTTAACTGTCATCAAAGGGGTAGAAATTTCTTCCATGGAGGTCACAAATAAATCATCGTCCACAGCATTCACTCCATGACCATGTTTGGGCATGGGAGCAGTTATGACGTTGGGCTTCTCCGGAGCGTCAAACTCAATATCTTTAGCTTCGGTCAAGTCTTGCACCTTATTCTTCAAGGCACAACAGTTGTTTGTATCATGACCTGGGCCATCGGAGTGATAGGCACAACGGGCATTCGAGTTATATAGCGGAGATGTGGTGTTGGGATTCTTCGGGGCTTCCCTCAGAGTTACCAGGTTGGTCTTCAATAACTGTGGTAGAATTTGAGACAAGGTCATATTGAGCCGAGGGTACTGTCTCTGTGGTCTTTCCACCCTCTGTTGATTGTTGCATTGTGGAGAACCTGTGGGTCTTGATATCACTACCGCATTCACTGCTTGACGGTGTTCAGGTCTGTTTTGGCCCCTCGAGCCATAGACTGGACTAGCTTCCTTCTTACCGGTGAAAGGCTTATTTACTGTACTTGACGAAGTATCCTTCTGTATCTTACCACTTCGGATGCCAGCTTCTACTCTCTCTCCAGTCAAGATCAACTCAGTAAACCCAGATGACGAACTGCCGATCAGATGATTTAAAAATGGACCAGATAGCATCCCTAGAAACATGTCAACCAACTCCCTATCAGAAAAAGGGGGTTGGACTCTTCCAGCCAAATCTCTCCACTTTTGAGCATAGTCCTTAAAACCTTCACTTGCACCCATTGACATACCCTGAAGTTGAGTACAAGTGAGAGTAAGGTCGGCGTTATACTGGTACTTCCTGTAGAAAGCAGCAGCAAGGTCTTCCCAGTTTTGGACATTGGCTCCTTCCAATTGATAAAACCATTCAAGCTGAGTCCCTGACAGACTATCTTGAAAGAAGTGTACCCACAAATTTCTATCAGAATTGTGGGGTTGGATTTTCCTGACATATGAGCGAAGGTGGAGTTTTGGACAGGATACTCCGTCGTACTTGGCAAAAATAGGTGCTTTGAACTCATGAGGGATTACCACTCCAGATACCAGTCTCAACTCTCCGAAATCCAAACCAGGGATCTTCTGAATCTCCATAGCACTCAGACGGACTTCTAACTGCTTATACATATCCTCAGTGGGAGGATATTGTTCCTCATCATAATCTGTATCATCATCAGAGATGGAAGGACTAGGGCCCTTTTCTTCTTCTTGGTTCTCCCCTTCCTTGGATGAAAATGACAGATCAGCTTGCTGTTTCAACCTATCCCCAAACCTTTTGCCCATACTCAACAGAACGACCTTCTTCTTCTTCTTCTTCTTCTTCTTCTTCTTCTTCTTCTCTTTCTCTTTCAGAATTAGAGCTTTCAAATCCTCTTGCCCTTTAGCCAAGCTCAAGAACATCTCTTGGAATTGGGCGTTTTGTGCCTGGAGATCTTTGATAGCTTGACCGGAAGACATAACTGCTGAAAATAAACAACGAAGAAGATGAGAAACCTGTAATGGCACCTGTAACAGCGTGCATGATAATGGGATGCGTATGCAATGATTTCAAAGACTTTGGGAGATTTAAATTTGCAAACCAAAAAATAAACAAACTTTATTAGATTAAACTTGTAAAAAGGTTCAACAATTCCTTTAAGGCGTTTACAAAGAAGTAAATAAAAAACAAATCTAAACTAGAAAAAGCAAAATCAGAAATCCCATGGACGCTTCCCCTTGGTGCTGACGTAGTCATTGATCGTTCTTTCATTCTCGAGTTGCCTGGTGAGCTTCAAGATCTTCCTTTCTTGCTCATGGTACTTTTCCCGGTAGGTATCCCTCTCCTCTTTCAGCTAAATCCATGATATCTTTAATGCCCCAAGATTAATGGGCATGTAGGGATATAGAACTGTGTAAGGAATGCCCTCTTCATTGGTAGGCTCCATAATTACTGGAAACACAACTTCATAAGGCATCCCAAGCTTCTGGGCACGAGATCGGACCCACTGGAGATAAGGCTGCATAGGAAGAGAAGTCCTTGGTCCTAGCTCTTGGGGATAAGATCTGTTCACCATGCCCCAAGCTCGTATAAACCTTCAGCGATGCTCTTCAACGTCCTCCTTGTAGTCAAAGGCAATATCTGTAAGAAGTAACTCATGAGGACCGTCTCTCTGAGAACGACCAAATTGTCGCAATCTAAACAAGGACTGTAGGTTATACCCCCTCTGATTCTAAGAAACAGGACATTAGGGTATCCCCCACAACGATCAATGACAGCAGTGCTTTCCATAGCCTTGGAACTCCAAAGAATGTCTGTATGGGCAAGGGACATTATCCTGTAAGACCATCCTAAACCTTCTTCATTCTTCAACACAGATTTAGGGAGGTGCGAAATAAACCACCTTGACAACAACGACATACAACACATGAGAGTCCCTCTTCTGCGTACAGTACGAGTATAGAGGGCATGCAAGATATCACCCAGAAGAGTAGGCACAGGATTGCAAGACAAGAAGATCTTAACCGCATTCACATCTATAAAGGAATCTGGATTCAGGAAGAGAACCAAACCGTAGATAAGGAGAGCCAAGACATCTTCGAAAGCCTGAAAGTCCAATTTTTCCCAGAATAGCTGAGCTTGATCTATCAGAAATTTGGCTAAGAAACCTTCAACCCTGCTTCGTGTTTCCCAGTTGGATACTACATCAGCCCTTTTTAGATACAGAGCTGAGGCAATGTCTTCTGGTCTAGGAGTTTCTTCCAAACCTGTGAATGGCATCTGCTCAAGGATGGATATGCCCAATAAGTGTGAGAACTCTTCCAAAGTGGGAACCAGCTGATAATCTAGGAAAGTGAAGCAATGATGCACAGGATTGAAGAACTGGAAAAGCACACTCATCATCTGCTCATCAAACTTTGAGGTAACCAAGCTAAGAAGCTTACCATGTCTCTTAATGAATGAATAAGTCTTAGAAACTTTTGAGGCTAACTCTTTGAGTTGGACAGGTATTTGCACAAAGTTAACTCGGATGGTGTTTCTGCGCACGGAAGCCATTATCTACAAAACAGAACAAAGATAAATCCCCTCGGTCTTTGGAATGGTTAGTATAATGAAGTATGCATGCTATGTTATGATGCATGATGTCATGATAAAACAAACAATAGGTATAGCAGATAACAGGGATGGCAAAGGCAAACAAGTCACACAAAAGCCCTTAAGTTTAAGGCTTGCATGGGGTCAAAGGTATTACCCTCTTGAAGTTCAGTTGGTTTCAACCTGTCTTAGCAAAAGTAACCGGGTTCTAGAGGTTCTCAATATCACTGACCATCCTCCATCGGTCATGGTTTCAGCTCATGCAATCTTTTCTTGCGGCCGGAACTATCTCGAGAGTATGGTCTCAATGAGTGTAGCATCGAGTATTAACCAGTTCTCAGCTTTACACCGAGGCTAGCTATCTCACTACTTCCTAATGGCCAATTTGGTCGATTAAGGGTTCTAAGGTTAGTTGATGCTTAACGACACACATAGCGGCCCCGTATTCTCCTCGTTTCTCCACAAGGGATACCGGTACCAACCAATGTGCCACATCAATGTAGCTACTGCTTCAACCGTATCAGTCTAGGCTGTACAGTTCCCTCATAGTTTATTGCTACTTACCTAAAAGGTGTCCCCCAGATCCGGGTTAGGATCTATAGTAACTCCCAATACAAAACCTTTAAAAGTAAAGCAACCAAAACAAACAAGAGAAGCAATTTATGATGAACTAATCCTAAGGTATACCCCACTTATTAATCCCCAGCAGAGTCTCCAGTTTTATGATACGGTGGCAGAACCGGACTGTTTTGGAAAATGTTGGGTTGCACATAAAAATTTTATCCAACTGGAAAGGACAAAAGCACATAAAAATTCCTTTTTCGAGATTTTGAGTATGGGGGGTAGATTATAGAAAGGGAAGGTATTAGCACCCTTTATATCCGTGGTTTTCCACGGGCTCTTAGGTACTTGCTCATTATTTTAAAAATTGCTTCCGTGTTTGTGTTTTGAAAAGTTTTTGTTTTACTTTGTTTTAACCCTTGCTTCTGTCTTCAAGAGTGTTACGAGGTGTTTTTGAAAACTTTGTTTGTAAAAGTGTAATTGTGAAAAAGTTTGTTTTGAGCAAGTACCTACTAGCATCTACCTACTCGAAAAAAGTTTATTTTTGTTCTTGTTTCCTTTAGACAATGCTATCCTATTATTGTGAAATAGGTAGCACCATCGTTGGAATTGTAAGGGTCAATTCAAAAGGGACGTACGATCACTAAAGCAATGTTAGGATGTCTTAGTAATAACCCTAATGTTTGAAGATCATATTCGAGGCAACATTTCCTAGGCAACCTTTCCGAGGAAACATTTCCGAAAGGGACATTTTGATCTTTGTCAGACAGGAGGGAAACCACTAAGACACCCTATACTTAATGACCGTTTACCGAAGGCAACCAAAGTGAGAGTATACCCTAGGAGAGCGCATGTGCGAGTGATTTGATTTCAAGTTATTATCTTTGCACATTAGGGTTTTCTAGCCGTTTTAAATTGTCATGCAATCTTGTCATATAATCCTATTAACATACATCTAACAGTTAATATTTTGCAAGAATAAAAATGCGAGAAATAAAAACTACAATATTACAAGGCTTCGGGGTAGGGATTACATAGCCAAAAAACCCGTAAAACGATAAATAAAATAAAAATCCTAATTAAACTATTACATACCGTGAGCAGTTACATTAATATTTCAAAAATAATAAAACGCGCGCGACGAATTAAATGAAAAGGAATTAGGGTTTTGACCCCATCTAAACCTAATTAAAAGAAAAATCATTTTTTGTGTTTTTGATTATTTTGAGAAAAGTAAAGTTTTAATTGAATAAAATAAAAAAAAACTAATTACTAGTTGATTTTAATTAAGAAAAATAATTAAATCGACCTATTTTTGTATTTTTTATTTTATGAAAAGAGATAAGAATTAAATCAAGAACAAACCCTAATTTTTTCTAATTGATTTTATATATATAAAAAAGTTAGAATCATCCTAATTTAAACTAAACTAACATTAAATTAAATTTGGTGAAATAAAATAAAACCTAATTCTAAATTTGTGAAAATTGATTTTATGATTTTTTGTGTGAAAAAAGAAGGTAATTTTGGTGTTGATAAAAAAAGCAGAATAACTAAAGAAAGGTAAATTAGAGAAAAATAAGAAATAACCCAAGGGCCTGCTGTCAGTGGCTCTGATCAGAGGATGATGGTCCAGAGGATGGTGATCAGAGGATGATGGTCCAGAGGATGATGGTACTAGGCCTGCTCCTGGCTGGTGGACCCAGCAGATCATGACCAGAGGATGCTTGATCTGGTCCTAGTTGATAGGTCCAGAAGATGATCCTCAGAAAGTGCAGGCGCTGGATCTGGTGAATACAAAGGGGAAACATGCCAAAAGCTCACGCTTGGGATCGAATCTAGAATCATGGACTTCTGACTTCCTTCTTCTGACCAACTACGCTGGGTGTTAGTTTATCAATATAATAGAAACAATCAAATAGATCAGAACTATAGGCTTCTGGCCAGAATAAACGCGCTAGCATTTAAACCTGCCAGTAAAGTTGTGACACGCCATCGTCTTCTTCCCTGGATCTGTCGTTTAAAACTATGAACCTTTACCTACAGACATGGCGATGTGGCTATAACCCTCTGCATTTCAGAAATTGTATACAAGCAATATAAATAAAATTCAAGATCGTGGATCAACTGGGTTTGACCCGCTGATCACAATGGTCTCCTCCATTAGGGCCAATTGTTCCTGTATGAAAAATCCCTAAAAACGAACCATGAACCCTAGCCATGGCATCTTGGTATATAGTCAATAAAAATGCAATTAAATACAACCATTAGCTTGGAAACATCTCAAGGATTATGAATATACCAATAAAACATGCTAAATATGCAAGAATTATGATATTCAAATTCAAGAAAATATGGAAACCGTGTGAAACTTACAGCACAATTCTGAGTGTGAGGAAGCTTGCTAGTGGTTGAAACACGTTCCTGGGATGTCCAGCAAACAATTGGGATGCTTAGAACGCTTTGAATCGGTCTGCAACTTAGAAATTAGTGTGCCACTTTTTTCCAATTTTTTGAAACTTGCTCTCTTATTTACACGCCTCCAATCCCTCTTTTTTTTATCTGCACTTGTTCTATATGTACCCTAGAATGAATTAGGGTTGCAATTTGATTTCAAATCTTCTCCAATAAAGATCATTGATTCAAGATTTGATCCTTTGTGCAAATCTTTCCAAATTGAGAAAATCCAATATTTTTGTGTCCATTTGAAGCTTGCATGATTTGATTCCATCTCCAACTATATAATAGACCTAAACATGCACAAAATCTCAAGATTTGATTAGTTTTTGATATTTTCATGATTTTATCTTGATTTTATTTGATTTAATTGAAATAAAACCAAAATAAATGACAAAAATAAAATAATGACAAGTGGGAAGTATCATGGGTCGTGGTTCATGTTACAAACTCAATGCAACCATAAAAAGTTGGGCCCATTTAACAAAAATTGCAATTTTGGGCACAATTGACTTTTGGCAATTTTGCAAAAAGGGTCAACTTTATCAATGCATAACTCTCTCAATTTTGATCCTAGAGAGGTGTTCTTGGACTTTTTAGAAAGCTCAGGATGTCCTCTAAGCAACCCTTATGGTATAATCTCATTTGAATCTTCCGTGTTCATGTATGAAGCTTTGACATAAAAGGTGTTTTTGTTGACTTTTCAAAATGACTTATAATGGCCAAATTCATATCTTCTTGTGAGTGCATATTTTGAACTTGGGAGCTGAAGATGGATTGTAGGTAATTGCATCCTATTAAAAATGAGCTTTGGATGGGTCATTTTTGATAAAGTATGAGAAATTTATGCTTGGTCAAAGTTGAGTTGACTTTTCCTGCAAAACCCTAATTTAGCAACTTTTGGGTTTTGATGAATTGTGAGCAATCCTTGAGGAATCATGATCAACCCTTGATCAAATGATGAATAATACTTCAAAATTATGATGCTGACCAAAAATATTGAAGTTTGACTGCATGTGAGCCACATTTGACTTTTGCCCTAGCATAGTCGATTTTCAGGCCTTTGAGCAATTGACTGAGAAAACTTCCTCTACAAGGCTTGAAACATGACATGGATGATCTTGAGAACATATTAGGACCATGGTGAGCATTTGGGACCCTTTGGACTTAAACATCTTGATGCAAACTAAAACCCTAATTTGGTGTAGACTGCCTTAGGAGAATGTTTGTCTGGTCAACCCTTGGACTTCCTTGAACAATTTGAATACCTCACTTGACATGTATTGAGAAATATGGGAGGGAAAATTTGGGGGTAAAACACCATTGTTTACAGCAAAAGAGATTAAGAGTCTGATAGATTCTAACCTGGAGATTGGAGCAAAGGTTTCTGTATAGTCTATCCCCTCTTGCTGACTATAACCTTGTGCAACCAATCGTGCCTTGTTTCTGATGACTTCTCCTTGCTCATTCAGTTTGTTTCTGAACACCCACTTTGTTCCAATGACGTTGAATCTTTTTCTTTGGGAACCAGATCCCATACGTCATTTCTGGTGAATTGGTTTAACTTCTCCTGCATTGCTAGAATCCAGTCGTTGTCTAGAAGAGCTTCATCAATTGTTGTTGGTTCAATCAGAGATACCAATCCCATGAGGGATTCTTCAGAGTTTCTGGATGTTGATCTTGTTCTGATTGGATCATCCTTCTTTCCCAGAATCTTAGCTTCAGGGTGAGTAATGCTGCTTCCGAATAACTTTTTATGGAGTTGATCAACAGAAGGTGCTGGAATGCTTGTGACATTTCCTTCTGATGTTGTTGGAGCGTCTTTGTTGGGAACTTCTAATGAGTTGCCTTCAGCACATGTGAATTCAACTTCTATATCTGCAAAAGATTCATTCTGCTTTGACTTTTGAGGGTCAAGCTTATCATCAAATCTAACACTGATTGACTCTTCAACAATTTGTGTTTCGGTATTGTATACTTTGTACCCTCTTAAGAGTTCAGAGTATCCTAACATAATACACTTCTATGCTTTGGAGTCAAACTTGTTTAAATGATCTTTAGTATTCAGAATAAAACATGTACATCCAAAGGGATAGAAATAAGAAATGTTGGGCTTTCTGTTCTTCCACAATTCATATGGAGTATTTTCCAGAATAGGTCTTATAGAGGTTCTATTCTGAATGTAACACGCTATGTTAATTGCTTCTGCCCATAAGATCTTAGCAATGTTAGTCTCATTGATCATGGTTCTGGCCATTTCTTGCAATGTGTTTTTCTTTCGTTCTACAACTCCATTTTGTTGGGGAGTTCTAGGACAAGAGAAGTCATGCGGAATGACTTTTTCATTGAAAAATATTTCAAATTTTTTATTTTCAAACTCTTCACCATGATCACTTCTGACTTTGATAATTCTGAGATCCTTTTCATTCCGAACTTGGTTACAGAAAGCAACAAACACAGAATGTGACTCGTCCTTGTGTCTTAAGAACTTTACCCATGTCCATCAGCTATAGTCATCTATGATCACTAACCCATACTTCTTGCCACTAAAAGACGTAGTTTTCACTGGTCCAAATAAATCTATGTGCAGAAGTTCTAATGGCCTAGAGGTGGAAACAACATTTTTAGCTTTAAAAGCAGGTTTTGCAAATTTGCCTTTTTGACATGCTTCACACAGAGCATCTGAGCTGAACTTTAGATTAGGAAGTCCTCTGACCAGATTGAGTTTGTTAATCTGAGATATTCTTTTCATACTAACATGCCCCAATCTTATGTGTCAGACCCATTGCTTGTTGTTAACAGAAAGAAGACATTTTACATTCTGACTCTTTAGTTCAGAAAGTTTTATCTTATGGCTTCTGAGGGAGCTAACAAGTTCCTCCAGAGATATGTTGTTGAGATCTTTAGCCAGCTTAAGAGAAGTGACCACTGGCCTCCATTGCTTTGGTAAACTTCTAATGATCTTCTTTACGTGATCAGCAGTAGAATACCCTTTATCAAGAACTCTCAGCCCAACAACTAGAATCTGGAATCTTGAGAACATCGCGTCTATGGATTCACTATCTTCCATCTTGAAACCTTCGTATTTCTGAATGAGTGCAAGGGCCTTAGTTTATTTAACTTTTATGTTTCCTTCATGCGTCATTCTCAGAGAGTCAAACATGTTTTTGGCTGCCTCTCTGTTTGAGATCTTCTCATACTCTGAGTATGAGATGGCACTGAGAAGAATTGTTCTGGCCTTATGATGGTTTCTGAAATCACGCTTTTGTTGGTTAGACATTCTTTTTCTATCTATCTCCTGGCCACTTTCATCCTCTGTATTCATGTATGCATCAATTATCATATTCCATAAGTCAGCATCATGAGCCAGAAAGAAGCTCTCAATTCTGTCTTTCCAGTAGTCAAAATTTTCTCCATCAAAGACTGGAGGTTTACCGCTGATTCTATTCTTGTCATTTGATAATCATTTCTGATATTTTGGCTTTATCCCATCATAGTGTTTTTCTAAAGCTTGGATCTTGTACTGACACGGTTAAGTGTATGAACTCAGAACCAGGCACTCTGATACCAATTAAAGAAGTGAAAAACACAAGAAGAGGGGGGGGGGTGAATTGAAACTTTAAAAATCAAACACAATAGACACGAGATTTTTATCCTAGTTCGCTTGATCTCAAACTACTCCAGTCCACCCGCCAAGGTGATTTTTCCTCTCTCCAACGTGGACTTAATTTACTAATCAAACTGATTACAATTCTACTTTGACAACTGCCAAAGTCTTCTTGAGTACAACCACAAACCGTTTTATCTCAAGGAAAATAACTTAGTCAAAAGAAAAAATTTACTGTGTACTGTTTTTTTTTCCGTTACAAAAAATGTATCACTACTGTGATGTATTACACAAATTGAATGTAGAATGTATATGAATTTTTGCAGCCTTTTTGAGATTGTATGGAGCAGTTGTATGAAATCGTAAACGATTTAACCTATGAGCTTGTTTATATAGGCATGGCAATCTGGTCCAAATTGAAATGTGATAATGGACACTTAATTCACTTTCCATACTGAGAAGATTCTTGTCTGAATGAAGCTGTTGTACTTGATACTGCCTTAATGGAAAAGTAATGCTTCAAAACTTAGGAATCTTGCATGCCGCTTTACTTCAGAACTTGGGAAGCCAGAAACGAAGATTCAGTTAGCATGTTGGACTTCCATTCAGAATTAGGATATCTTTCTCTTTAGCGCAGATTCTGATCATCATACTTCAGAACATTCTGATTACTAAGCTTGAATGCCTCTGTGGCTTAACTTCTGATACCGCTTCAGTCAGAACGTCTATACAACATAAAACACAAATTTAGAGTGCATATTTGTTCTTTGTGTTTGTTATCATCAAAACTCTTATAAGGGTTGTAGAATCAAACTATGTTCTAACAGTAACTACATCAGACAAGACTTGATCATTGAAGCAACAATCTTCTTGGATCCTCACCATACTTCAACGGAAGCTGCTGCTCAGAATTTCAAAGTTATTAGAGGGAATGGTGGTCATTGTATCTCAATGTATCTTTTCCGTTATATATTACCATTTTCCGAACTTTGTAATCATCCATGGAGTCTCGCCATTCGCAGACTACCATTATATTAATGAAATTTGAGCTTTTACCCAATTCTTTGTATTTCTTATTCTATTTAGCTTACAAAGATTCCATTTATTATTGATAATAATTTTCAAAGCGAAAAGATTAAATAACAAAATTGATCTTTAAAAAGAATTTACAATTTGCTTTTACTTTAGATTTTGTGATGCAAGAGAGAAACAAAAAGTGGTGATCCCAGGAATGGACGAACTCCAGTTGTTTTGAGAAGTTTTTGTTTCCCCCGGGAAGGTTTACTCAGGATGTTTTCGCTGTATTGGGTTTGTGACTCCAGTGTCCCCAGTCAAGTCTTGGTTCATTTTTATTCTTTTCTGAGTTTGTATGATATGAAGACTCAATCCAAGATTTCTCCAGTAAAGGTTTCGCTTGTTTGATAGAAGTTCTTTCTTCCTAGAGAAGTTGGTACAATAATTACTCTCAAAGAACACATGTCTCCAGTTTCCACAGTGAAGAATGTATATTGGCTTTCCCTTTTGAGAATGTGGTGTTGACCTCCCCAATGAAGTCAGCACGAAATTCCCAGTTAATGTCTCGATGATGGGGCATTATATGCCTTAGTGAAGTTTGTATGTTTTTTCTCCTTCAAAATGGGCCTGAATTCCCTAGTGAATATTTTGTTGATTTGGTGTCCATCTGCTTTACTTGGAATTATTTTTGCAATCCCCAGTAGAAGCGTTACATTTGAAAACATTTGTTTCCCCGTTGAAGTCTGAGTGTTACTTCTTGGTGAATCCTGGAGAAGGATGTTATACCTCTGTATTTGTACTGTTTCGTCACTATACTATGTTTCTCACCAGTGAAGTTAAGCTGCGAAATAGGATTTTGTTTCCTTAGTTGGTGCTTACTTTTTCTTGGAATGTTCATCTTGGATGTGATTTAGCCGAGGGTTGTTTGTGTCTGAGTTGGTTTTTCCTGGTTACTCCCAGTGTTATATGTCTGTTTCGTCAGCATATGCACGATAACACTCCTACATTCATACATACATAATGAATAGTTAAAATTTGGCAAATCATTGCTCATTCACATTCGTTATTATTTTATGGACGTTTTTCCCTATTTTGCAGAGTTATGTTGTCCTCTCTCCAATAGAGTGTCAGTCATAAGAAGAAAATTTGTGTTCTTTCAATTTCCCCACTGAATTATCCCTCGTGGAAGATTTTTTCTCCAGCCTTCCTGCACAGCTCTTTGTCTGGATGATTTGGGTTTCCCTCTTGAGTTTATTTCTCAAAGGATGTATTTTGGACGACTGTCTTATTCCAGTTTATTTCTGGTTTGAATGTTTGATCCTCGGCAAGATTATTACTTAGGATTTCTGTAAGCTTTGAGTTTTAATTTGAGAATGTGCATTTATTTTGCACGAGAAGATTTTATCTCCTCAGCAGGAATATGGTGGCATTTCCCCAAGAAGTCATATCTCTTTCCCCAGGAAGCCATATTGTTCTCCCCAGTAAGTTATTTTTACAATCCTTCCAATAACAACGAGTAGCAAGTCTCTATATTTGAGCAACTCGTACTTCCCTATAAGAGTCGACGTAACTTTTTTTGTTGCTATCTTCTCTATGAGTGGATAGTTTGCAGTCTGTTGTCAAATTACTCCAATGGGTGGCAAGACTCTCAATATCGCAGAGACAATTCATTGTGAAATCTTTTCAACTGGTAGTCTCTTTATTTGAGACAGCTTATATATTACCCTTTCCAAGCAGAATGCTTTGGTTAAAGAAGAAGTTGAGACCCGTTCTAGGAGAAATTCCAGAATTTTGGGAAAACTTGTTATCTTTTTGCTACCCTCAGTGAATGTTGGTAGTTCACCGTCAATGAACGGTGGTGCTATGATATATTTTCTCTCTACCTTCAGTGAAAGTTGGTAGGTCATCAGCAGTGAACGTCGATGATTGTTATCTTTTTGCTACCTTCAGTGAACATTGGTAGTTCATTGTCAGTGAACGACGGTGCTGTGATATATTTTCTCTCTACCTTCAGTGAAAGTTGGTAGGTCATCGACAGTGAACATTGATGATTGTTATCTTTTTGATACCTCCAGTGAACGTTGGTAGTTCATCATTAGTGAACGACGGTGCTATGTTATATTTTCTCTCTACCTTCAATGAAAGTTGGTAGGTCATCGACAGTGAACGTCGATGATTGTTATCTTTTTGCTACCTTCAGTGAATGTTGGTAGTTCATCGTTAGTGAACGGCATTGCTATGATATATTTTCTCTCTACCTTCAGTGAAAGTTGGTAGGTCTTCGGTAGTAAACGTCAATGATTGTTATCTTTTTGCTACCCTCAGTGAATGTTGGTAGTTCATTATCAGTGAACGATGATGCTATGATATATTTTCTCTCTACCTTCAGTGAAAGTTGGTAGGTCACCTTCAGTGAAAGTTGGTGCTTGTTATCTTTTTGCTACCTTCAGCGAGCGTTGGTAGTTCATCGTCAGTGAACGGCGATGCTATGATATTTCTTTTCCTTCTACCTTCAATGAACGTAGGTAGCTCACCGTTAGTAAATATCGGTTTTGTTATTGCTTTCCTCTTTCTACCTTCAGTGAACATTGGTAGTTTCTCCTTCAATAAAAGTTGGCGTATCCTTTGACTTTTTATCATCCTCTATGAGTCAAGTCTTTTGATCCACCAATGATTTGTTTTCCTGGTTGGGATTATCTTCCGATCTTTATTTCCTTTGTTACATCCCCAGTGGTGTTTTGCGTCTCTTTGATTTTGTTCTTATGCATTCACGCTCATAAGCATTGCACGACATCTTAGGGAAAAAATAGGGTTTGTTTTATATTTAATTATCTTCGATCGCGTTGACACGAAGATTTTTAACCTTCGTATCTCCGGATAGAAGAAATATAAATAAGGGCAGTTGTTGTACCCAAATTTTTGCCCCTAAGATCCCTTCATCATACTATGTTGATTCAATCACAACAAGATCACATTAGGGCTTTTGGTTCCCCTCCCTATCTTTTGCTTTGCCCTTTGAGGAATTACCAAGCACCTTGATTTGTTTTCTTTTGTGATCATGAATATTTTGTCTTGATTTTTATTTTAGTTAATTAAGTGCAATGTTGGTTTGTCTCACTTGTTAATAATGTAGGTAAAGGCAATGAGGCTTAGCAAGTTGCTCCATGGGTTCATTTCCATGCCCTAGTCAATAAAGCTTGAAAGGTCCAAACTTCACCATTGAAGTTGTTTTGGAAGGGATGGCATGGAAAGTTTATTTTGTTCACTACATTTCAAAGTTATCAAAATTGATTCAAAAGTGCAAGGGATTGATTGAAGAAGTTGTCATGGTTGGACAAGGTCTTGTTCCCATTGATCACAAGTTCATATTTCTATCAATTCTCAAGATATGGAAGTGGTTTTGGTTTCTATGATCTCTAATTGTGATCCTAAACAACTTCTATTTACAAAGCAAGAGTGTTGGTACAAGAAGGTTGTTCAAAATTGTCAAAGTTCCTCAAAGCATTTTCTTGATCTAGGAGCTATGGTCTTGAACTTCAAAGAAGTATATCTTGCTCATCTTTTGGTATTTTTGAGTGATTCAAAATACATACTTCTCTTAAAAGGGTTACTAACAAATCACTTCAAAAGTTTCAAGGAGTTTTCATATGGAAGAAACTTGATGATGAAGAAAGATTACAAGTCCTCTAGATAAATCCCCAATTTCTCATGTGTGACTTCAAATGACCATAACTTGGTCAATTTTTATCACCTTGAGCCCAATCTTTTTAAATGATGATCTTGAAGATGTGAACTTTGTTAAGTGAGAAAATGGATGGAAGATGTCCTAAGGATACAAAAGATTATAGGTCATTTCATGATTTTTTGCCAACTTCAACAATTCATAACTCTCTCAATTTTTGGAGATTTTGAATGGTTCAAGTTTCAAAGTGACATTTAAGAGGTCTATTTCATTCCATCTTATTTGGTCAAGAGCAAATTCCAAGTGGAAGGCCATGTTTGGATGCAAAACATTATAGGTCACTTTTGAGGAAAATTTTGAAATATTTCTAAGTATGGAAAGTCAACCCTTTTTCTCCAACTTTGACTCAATGCAACTTTCAGCTCAAGCATCATTTTGATTTCATTCTTTTTACATTACAAATCTTGTAACATCATCTTTCTAAAGCATCAAGAATCATGCCCTAAGACCCCTTGAGCTGAGAATGCCATTGATTTGAACTTGGTAACTTGAAACTGAAGTTTCTTCAAAAGTCAAAATTTGAAATCATTGATTTAGCTTCTAAACACATTGTTTCTGCGTGTTTTTGCTTCTAAACATGTTTAGTGAACTTCCAGAAGTGATTAGCACAACAAAACGCGTGTTTTTGATGAGTTTTGATCAAATTAGAAGTCACACTTTTCTTGTTTGCAACTTCACACGATTTCCCTCTAAACTTCATCATTTCACACGCTTGGACATTCCATTTGATTTTCTATAAATAGAGGGCCATCCCTCATTCATTTTGTCAAGCTTGGATAGCCATAATCACTCTGCCAAACTTGTTCCATAACTCAAATTTCTACAACTTCAAAATCTGTTTTCAAGCCTTTTTCAACCCAATTTTTCTATCAATTTACCTTCCTTGATCTTCCCTGAAGCTAACCATACAGTTACATTCAAGAATCGTGCCCTATATTTCTCCATAAAAGTCCAGTTTCAGAGCTCTGCAACTCAACTTCAATAGGTAGATTTCTCCATCAATTCTTCAAAACTTTGATATCATTGTGATGCTCTCATTGCCCTGGTTCTAGTTGCAACACTTGCTTTTATCTGGAAACACATTTTGACCATGAAATTTCAAATCCCTTTTCAAAACTTTCCTTCTAAATTGCTTGAGCTACAGTTTATATAAATTTGTTGCTCAGGTGTGATTGTCTTCGTCTTGAAGAGACGAAGCGAATGGAACAGGTCTGAGCTTCTGATTTTACAGTTTGAGAGACCTGCAATTCACGTTGGCTGGAGGTTGAAGATGACCAACGTGTCATCTTCCAACCAATGAAGGCGCGTCATCTGTTTTTTTTTTTTGAAAATCTGATTTAATTAATAATTTTATGCTTTATTCACTAATGACCATGATATGCACAACGTGCCAGATCCCTTGGATTTGATTACTAACACGTTTTGACTCTCATCCAATTGTCCACATATTTTTTACTTTCTTTTCTGATTTTTATATTTAATTGTTTAAAATTTCAAAAAATCATAGAAAATTCATTTTTAGACCAAAAAATCTGAAAAAATCATGAAAAATATTTTTGATTTTCCTCTTTCTTTCTTTTTTTTCTTTTTTCACAATTTTATTTTGTGTTTTGATATTTTTTTTATAAATTTTCACTTTATTTGATTTGTTTTAAATGTTTCAAAATGCATTTATGCATTTTTAAATTCTTAAAAAATTATGGAATGATCCAATGACATTGTGACAAATATTGGTGACATCATTCATTTTGTATTTCTGACTTTGGTATTTTTTTAATCATTTTTAGGTCATTCTACTCATTTCCTTTAATTTTAAAAATAGTTTCTGACTTTTAAAAAATTACCAAAAATTTTATAAAAATATTTTAGTTCATTTTTGATTTTTTTTTATGGTCTTACTTTTTATTTCTTGATTAATTTGAACATAGTTGATATTTTCTCTTTTATTTCTATTTTAAAAAAACATTTTAAAACTTTTTTTAATGTATATCTTAAATGCAATATTATTTTGTTATTATTTTCTGGCTGATCTTGGGTTGAATTTTTTATTATGAACTTTGTTGACATCATTGGATCCATGGTGTTGAGTTTAACTCCATAAAAATGGATGAATTATTTTAATAATAGTTTAATTAAAATTTAATTCAAATGTGGTTTGTTTGTTTCATCCCCTCCCTCTTCATCTTATTCCCCTTTCTCATTGTATTACATGTTATGGGATAATGATCTCTATATCATTAATCCAAACATGAGATACATAGATTGCTATTGATCGGCCTCAAAATAGGTGCGACTTATATATAAGTCCACTTACGATTGCTTAACATAGTCCTAAATTTTTTCCTGATTCGAATAAATGATCATTCATGGCCCAAAAATATGTTTGCAAGCCAAAGTATGTTAATTTAATCTCTTTGATCCAATAACCTTGAGATTCATTATGTGGAGGTTTTGGTTCTACCAATCCTCTAATGGATCTACAACACTTTTGGTCAACGCAGTTCACTTAAACATCGTTAAATGGTAGTTTTAAGGATTCCAAATGGATGATATACTTGACAAAAAGAAAATGCAACTTGTTGTGTGGAGGCTTTGGTTCTACCAATCCTCTAATGAGTTCCAAATGCAAGTTTCAAGATGGTCATCCAACTAACCACTAACTATTAAATTGTTTTTACTTTATGCCCTTTTATTTTTATGCTTTATGTATCATTTACTTTAAGCATTACATTTTATGTCATTTTATTTTGTTCACTTGAGTTTTTCTTTTCTCTTCTAAGACACCTAATAATCAACATGAACCATAAAAAAACCTTTAATGATACTTGGACTATTTGGTTACTATCCTTGGCATTATGGAGCATTGGACTTCTTGGACCTAGGCTTAGAAACCTTAGCCTATGTTGGAGACCTTGTGACCTTAATTGATATTTTGTCTGGAGTTCTTGAGGTTTACCTCAAGACATTGGGTTGTTTGTTTATTTTGTGTGTGGGTTATTGTGATTACATTCTTTGTTTGTAATATAGAATTCACCCGTATACAGCCGTTACTCTGTCCAATTTTTGTGAAGACTTAATACACTTGAAGTTTGGTTCTCACGAGAGGTCTAATATATTTTCTTGCTTGGTTTCAATCCAAAGAATGGGAATTCTATCTTGACTCATAATGTCAAGTATTGGCTTCTTGTTGGTTAGATGGTTCTTATACCTAGCTTTTACCTTATGCTTTAGGATAATCTCTTCTTCTCCTCCCGTCTTCTTTAATTTCAAACATCTTCTCTCTCCTTTTGAAAACTCTTCTTGTTTCTTTTAAACTTGAATCACTTTCATAATAAACTTGGACTTAGGTCCATGCATTTTCAAAACCTTTTCATAACTAAACTCCAATAAATTTAATAATACCTTGACCTTTTTTTGTAAGAAGACTAAAAGTCTATCAATCTCATTTCAAACCATTTTTCCACTTTAGCTTTTTATTCTAAAAACTTTTCTCAAAATATTAGACTCTTGTCAATTCTTGTAGTGATGCAAACAACTATACTTCTACAATATGTAGTAAAGAGAGATATTTTCCACTTGGGTGTTGAGTGAGGCATTGTTGATTTTAAAATCCAAGCCATATCCTCCACTTTGAGATGATGCAAATTCTCCTTTCTCATGATTGTGGGTAGTAAGTATGTTTTCCACACAGACAATGACGATGATGTCCTATCTCATAAAATTAACCAACACACTTGTATCTTAAATTTTTTAAACGATGAACTACGTGTACCCTGATCCCCTATTGCACGAAAGGTGGTATGTAGGAACTAAAGGTTCACAACCGCGGTGGGTGCAAAAATCATAAAAAATATATATTTCTTTTCTCACCTCCACCATCTATTTTTCATACAACATTTTATAGCCAAAACATACAAATTTTACAAAGAGGTTCCTGTGGAGTACCGTAGATATTTAGGGTGATAATACCTTCCCTTTGCATAACCAATCCCATTACCTTGAATCTTTCCCCATCTTTTTGGGTTACTCGCTCTTTCCCCATTCCTTTAGAAACAATAAAGCGCGGTGGCGATTTCTATTTTGATCTGTATAAGTCTAGTCAATCCAATGGCTTAGTCTTAAACATTTCTACCGCTACAAATGGCAACCAAAGGTAACAGAAATATCAGGAAAAAAGTATCTCCTCTATGACTTCCGCAATGTTGTTTGGAAAACTTCAAGAATATGAGACGGAACTTGGAAGACTTGAAAAGCATGAAAATCAAGAGAAGAAATCCAAGAATATTGCTTTAAAGACAAATTCTAAGGAAGTTGAAAAGGAAGATAATCCAGAAGAAGATGAAAATTTCATGCTTCTTGTTAAAAGGCTTGGTAAGTTCTTTGGTAGAAACAATTCAAGAAAAATGAAGCTTCCATATCAACACAAGAAGTCACATGTTATGAATGCGGTAAGCAAGGTCATATCAACCCGGATTGTCCAAAACTCTCTAAGAAAGGTGGCTACAAAAGTAAAAAGGGATTCAAGAACAAAAAGGCCAATGTTGCATGGGAGGATAATGAAATAAGCTCTTTATCCGACTCTGATAGTGATGAAAGTGAAAATCTAGCACTGATGGCCTCACACCATTCTGATAATGAAGATGATGAGGAAAAAGGAATTTTATTATAGCATTGGCAGATTGAGCAAAGCTGAATTCTGCGCCAAAAGGATTCGTGGTCTAGGAGGAGTGATTCCATCTAGAGACTCATGGAGTGCAGGTAACTTCTATATATATGATCGAATATTTCATTATTTCATGGTCTATATTATGTTTCCACGGGCTGGAAACTACTGCACCGTGACTGATATGGAAATGCAGCTGATCTATGCAAGGAATAAAGGTATAAGTGTTAATTGGGAAAGGCTCATAATGGTTCATATGTTGAGGGTTGATGCAAAATCAAAATTTCTACCATATGCTTACTTTGCCACATTAATTATGGAAGAATTTGGAGTTGATTTTGCTGGTTTTGAGAAAGTTAATATGGATCCAAATCTGCATAAGATTACCATCAGAAATGTTGACTCAAGAATGGGTGTTCATTATAATCTGGAAACAAAAACTATAACTTACATTGGTGAAGATGTGGTCGGTGATGAAGGAAACGATCAAGAAGTTGAAGTTGATGAAGCTGTACCTCCTCCACCTACTTCTCCCTTTGATCCAAGTAATCAAGATCTTATGGATTTTATGTCTCAACAATTTTCTTCCATGAATACCAACATCAACAACCAATGGAATGCTATCAACAATTCTACAACAACCCGGATTAATGACTTCCGCACAGATGTTAATCAACAATTTTCTTACCTTTACTCTCACCTTCAAATTCCTCCGTATGACCCAAATAATCCTGCTACACCTCCACAACATTACACAAAACCTCCTCTACAACAACAATTTCCCAATTAAAGATCTTGGTTCTATAACAACCAGGACATGAATCAACCATAAAGTTTTGCCCAACTTTGTTATGTCTACTGTTTTCTGTTATGTCCTTGTTCAGTTATGCTACGTGTTGTACCACAAAATTTTCCCTCTCATTTTACTCAACACATTCCCATTGAGGTCCTCAATTTGCTCAAGGATGCCCAAGAGTTGACCAGACAAACTCTCTCCTAAGGCAATGTACCTCAAATTAGGGTTTCCATTTTCATCAGGGTGTGGAAGCTCCAAATATCCCAAATGATTTTCGTGGTCCTAATATGTTATCAATATCATCCATGTCAAGTTGCATGCCTTGCACGAGAAGTTTGCTCAGTCAATTACCCAGATGCCTGAAAATCAATTGTACTAGGTCAAAAGCCAATTGTGGCCCACATACAGTCAAACTTCAAGATTTTTGGTCAACATCAACATTTTGAAGTGATATTCATCTTTTGATCAAGGGTTTATCATGATTCCTCAAGGGATGCCCCAAATTCATCAAAACCTAAAAGTTTCTAAATTAGGGTTTCACAGGAAAAGTTAACCAAACTTTGACCAGACATAACTTCTTCATACTTTATCAAACATTTTCCATCCAAAGCTTATTTTGAAGAGGGTGCAATTACCTACAACTCATCTTCATCCCACAAGTTCAAAATATGCACTCATCAAAAGATATGAATTTCTACATTATAGGTCCTTTTGAAAAGTCAACAAAAACACTTTTTAGGTCAAAGCTTCTTACATGAAAATGGAAGACCCAATTGAGATGAAACCAAAAGGGTTGTTTAGGGAACACCCTAAGCTTTATAAAAAGTCCAAGAACACCCTCCGAGGGTTAAAATTGGAGGATATATGCCTTATCAAAGTTGACCATTTTTGCAAAATTGCCAAAAGTCAAATGTGCTCAAAAATGCATTTTTTTGTCAAACGGACCTAGTTTTTCATGATTGAATCTTACTTGTGACATGGTCCACGACCCAAATCAGCATCTACACTTTATTTGCTTCATTATTTATTTTATTTTGATTTTTTATTATTTAAAATTCAAACTAAATCAAATAAATAGCAAAAAATACAAAAGATTGATTTTTTATCTGATTTTTTGTAGGAATCAAATCCAATTGTGTTGGCAAATCATATCAAATCAGATCAAGGAAAATTAAAGCGAGATTGGCATGATTGTGCTTGTTTAGAAACATATAATACAAAAATAAAATCAAATCCAATCCCCTTAATTCACCAAGATACAATGAATTTTTGTTGACCTAATCAATTCTAATACATATATAGGACACAACCAAGCCAAGAAAAGGAGGAGAGAGGTCGTAAAAGCTGCAAACAAAAACTGAAAAATTGTCAAAAAAGTGGTAGATCAATTTCCAGCTTAGAGGCCGATTCAAAGAATTTCAAAGATACCAATCGTTTCCTGGACCTTCCTAGAAGCTATCACGATCAATTACAAGCTTCTACAAGCCCAAAATTGGCACATAACACCCACGCGGTTTGTTCTTTTTTTTTCAAATTCAATTACAGCAATTCTTGCATCATAAACATGTTCTAATGATATATTTATGTTCATTAACATATTTGCAACATGTTTGAATGGTTTAATTGACGATTCAGTGCTTGTACTCATAATTCCCATTCCTAGGGTTTGCTTTGTCGTTTTAGGGTTTTTTTATACAGGTTAAATTGGTCCAAGAAAAGGGTATCATGATGCTCGTGGCATCAAGACGAGTTGATCCATGTATTTGGAATTAATTTATCATGCTTGCTATTGATTTTTGAAAGTCACAGGGTTATAGCCATGGAAGTTTGTCCGTAGGTAAAAGTTACAGACCTAAAACGACGGACAGGGGAAGAAGAAGATATGTGACTAATCATCGTTGGTCCATTCAAATGTTGGCGCGTGTTTTTTGTTAAATTCGTCAATCCACTTGTTTTTTTATATATTATCATTTGTTATTATTACATTAACAACTAAGCATTGCAGCCCAATTGGTTAAGCGCGCGTATGTTGAGTGGGAGGACCTGGGTTCGATCCCAGGTCCCAACATTTTCCCTGTTTTCTTAATGTTTCACTACAGATTCTATGCTCCACGCGTCGAGGCGCCTACCATGCATCCATTAACCCAACCATGAGATTCATCATCAATCCAATCCAATGTCCCAGGAAGCAAAGACCATGGTGCACCCTACATGCCTGGCCATACAAGATCAGGCCTGTTGACTGGGCTTAGTGATAACACGAAAACATGTCGCTTTTTAGGCCTAATTTACACGAGTTATTTGTACGTTTTTATCGAATAATATGCATCACGAAGGTATTTTTATTTGTTTTCAGGTAAATTATATTTTCCAAGGCATAAGATGGCAAATAAGCTAAAAGGAGCAAAACAAGCTAAGAAATGGCAAGAAGAAAGAAGAAAAATGACATTCTGCCAAGAAACTCACACCAGATGATGTTACGAGCGCAATGCTTAGTGTTACGAACGTAACGCCTATCGCACACTGTTACGAACATACCGTAACGCGTTACGAACGTAACAAAGGGCCTAGATGTTACAAACGTAATGAATTCCATTACGAACGTAACACTTAAAAACTCAGTTTATGGAGTCAGCCACGAAGCAACCCACACGAAGTCCACACGACCTCATTCTATCAGTTGAGAATTTAACGCACGTACTGAAATAATGGAACATGACAGTTACAAGAGAGAGCCTATATATATGTTCAAGACTTCACTTTGCACCAGGGCGGAGAATTTGTTTCAGAACCGTAATTTCTTTCTGCATTGCTTTACTTTGTTTTCTTTCTTTTGAACCATCATTTTCCTTTCAAGCCTCTATAATTTTCCAGTTCCCTAAAGTGTTAATTCTTCACATCGAAGGATTAACACACACTTAGTTCTATATTTCAATTAATTGTATCGCAAAAGCTACTGTATGAATTCAAGATTACCACGACAATATAAATTATAGGTTTTTTATGCAATTCAATCTTTGTTGTTTATATGCTATGTTGATTATTTTTATGAACTGTATTTTACGTTGCATGTTTGCTAAATACATTATGTCTGGATAATTTTGTTTGTACCGGTATGTGACTCTTAAGCACCGAAGGAATTCGGTGATAACTTGGCTAAAATCTTTTATAAATAATTTCTAGTTTCCAATTTCCATATTTAATTTAACTACCCTTGTCACGAGAGTGAAAGGATATTTAACACGATTTTGCCACAAGAGTGGGAAATTAATTAAGGCAAGAACCTACATGCGAGAGCTGGGGTTCGACCCAGATAGTGGTAACGAAACATTAATTTTTAAATACACGAGAGTGTTTTAACAAATTAATTAAACTCGAGTTGTTTTCAAAAAGTGTTATTAAATTTAAAGTGCATCCACTAGGTTTAGTAGCATAACTTATTTCATGAACACGAGAGTGTATGTGTCAGGTTTTTAAACAATTCGTTTTTACCGAAATACTTTATATGCCAAGTGATTCACCGAGTTCCCGAAGTCCGACTATCACATATCAGTATAACTATTACTATTGCTTTTAATTAAAACCTTTTTCCCCTAAAACCAAATATTTATCGCTTAGTTAAACATTTGTAACATTAGATCGTATGTGATTGATCCTCAGTCTCTATGGGTTCGATAATCATTTAAAACTAGAATGACTAAACTGTATACTTGCAGTTAGTATCTCGATAGACTCATAAAGTCTCGATCACTTAGCCACTAATGGGCCCAAAAATTCAGACATGCACCCCCCTTTTTTCAGCTTCAATACTAGCCCACCTCTAATCTTTTTATTTTATTTCTTATTTTTTATTATTTACTTAATTTCTTTTTTATTTACAAAATAACAAAATAATTTTTTTATTAAAATAGAAAATCACAAAAAACCTAAAAAAACTTTTTCATAAAAAAAATATTTTTGTTTCTTTAATTAATTAATTAGTTTAATTATTTAGGGCAATCTAATTGTTTATTCTATATAATTTAAATCAATTAGAATTTAGGGTTTTAATTTGTACATAACCTAATTAATTTTTTTCTCAAAAAATAATAATAATAACCTAAATATTTTTTTTCAAGTAAATTTTTAGAGTTCTTTAATTCTCGCATTTAATTCGCCGCACGCGTTTTTTTGATTTCCTTTTACTATTATTGTAACTGTTTCGAGGTTGTAATAGTAATTAGGGTTTAAACTTCCGCATTTTTATTTATAGTCAAGATAATTATGTATCTGCAAAAGCCTTATAATAGTGTAGGACCTTTACCTTCTCGCTTTTATATTTTGGATGCTTGTATATAATTGTTAGCAACTTAGGCATGCATGACTAACGAATCAATCTTAGATCACTAAACTGCAAAGATAAATATAACTGAAATTAAACACTTTTTCACATTTGCACCCCTAGGGTATTACCTCACTTGGTTGCCTTGGAAATAATGGTCGCATCCCTCAAACGTAGGGATACCTTAGCAGTGACCCGTGATTCAAAGTCGTCATAAAGATCACAGTCCCTACTTGTCCCTCGAGTTGCCTACGAATTGATCTTATGACGATAGTCCCTTCTAAATGCTAAGGTATCCATACTTGTTGCCTTCAGTGACCATTTTGTCCCTTCGAACGTCCCTTTAAAATTCCAACGACGATGCTACCTATTTCTCAATAATGGGATAACATTTTCTAAAAGGAAAACGAATAGTCTTTTTCGAGTAAGTAGGTTAGTTCTTAAGTACTTGCTCAAAACAAACAAAAATTTTCACACCAAACACTTTTCAAACAAGGTGTTCAAAAATAACTTCGTAACACTCTTGAGGACAGAAAAAAGGGTTAAAACAAAGTAAAACAAAACTTTTCAAAGCAAGCACACACAAGCAATTTAAAAATGAGCAAGTACCTAAGAGCCCGTGGAAAACCACGAATAGAAAGGGTGCTAACACCTTCCCTTTCTATAACCTACCCCCGTACTCAGAAACATTCTCGAAAAAGGTTTTTTCTGTTCTTTTTCCTTTTCCTGATTGGATAAAATAAAAGTCAGTGGTGACTCTTGTTTACCGCGACATTTGCAAACAAAAAAACGCAAACCAGTATTAATAGTCGGTTCTGCCACCGTGTCACAGAACTGGCAACTCTGCTGGGGAATAAATAAGTGGGGTAAACCTTAGGATCTAGGTCATTTTAAAATTGCTTTCTTATTTTGCCTTGCCTGCTTTAAATTCAAGGGTTTTGTTTAGGTATTATTAAAGATCCTACACCCGTATTTGGGGACACTTTTTAGGTAAGCAACAATAGATCGTGGAGACAGTACGGCGTAGACCGATATGGTTTAAGCGGTGGCTGTGTCGGTGTGACACTTTGGTTGGTACCGGTATCCTTCGTGTGGAAATGAGGAGAATATGGGGCCGCCGCGTGGTGTCGTGAAGCACTAATGAACCTTAGAACCTTAGTTAAATAAACTTGGCCATTAGAAAGTAGTGAGATAGCCGACCTCAGTATAAAGCTGAGGATTGGTTGATACTCGATGCTACACTCATTAAGATCAGACTTTCGGGATATTTCGGCCGCAAGAAAAGATTGCTTAAGCTGAAATAATGCCCGATAAATGATGGTCAGTGATATTGAGAATCTTTAGAACCCGGTTACTTTTCTAAGACAGGTTTGAGACCAACTAAACTTCAAGAGGGTACTTACCTTTAACCTCATGCAAGCCTTTGAACCTAAGGTCTATTGTGTGTTTTTCTTATATATGATTTATCCTGTTTGAACATGACATTATGCATCATAACATAGCTTCCATTCTTATTGCACTAACCATTTCAAGGACCAAGGGAATTTATCTTTGTTATGTTTTGCAGATTATGGCTTCCGCTCGTAGAAACACTATTTGAATCAGCTTTGTGAAAATACCTTCCCAACTCAAGGAGCTAGTATCAAAGGTCCCTGAAACTTTTGCGTTCACTAAGAGACGTGGTCGACTTCTCAACCTGGTTACTTTAAACTTTGATGAAAAGACGATGAGCATACTCTTTTAGTTCTTTGATCCCAAGCACCACTACTTCACCTTTCCAGACTATCAGTTGGTGCCTACCATGGAAGAATTCTCTTAGTTATTGGATATACCCATTCTTGAACAGTTGCCTTTTACAGGTCTGGAAGAAGTTCCTAAGCCAGAAGTCATTTCCTCAGCCTTGCATCTGAAACGGGTCGACTTGGTATCCAATTGGGAAACAAGAAGCGGAGTCAAGTGTTTTCTAGCCAAGTTCTTGATAGACAAGGCCCAGCTGTTTTGGGATGATATGGATTTTTAGGCTTTTCAGAAGGTCTTGACTCTTCTAATCTATGGTTTAGTACTATTCCCTAATCCAAACTTATTCATAGATATGAATGTATCAAGATCTTCCTCTCTCGTAACCCCGTGCCTACCTTGCTCGGAGATATTTTACATGCTCTCCATACTCGTACCATGAAGAGAAGAGGGGTTCTCACGTGCTGCATGCCATTTCTATTGAGGTGGTTTATTTCTCACCTCCCTAAGTTCGTACTGAAGAATGAAGAAGGTTTGGGTTAGTCGCAAAGGATAATGTCACTCGCTCACACGGATATTCTCTGGTGTTCCCGAGCTATGGAAAACACTGTTATTATTAACCTCTAGGGGGAGTACCCTAATGTCCCGTTACTTGGCATCAGAAGGGGTATAACCTACAATCCTTGTTTAGCTCTGCGACAATTTGGTTACGCTCGAAGATATGGTCCCCATGAGTTACTTATTGAGGGAATTATATTCAACTATGAGGATGATGTTCAAGGGTATCGTCAGAGGTTCATACGAGCTTGGAGCATGGTAAACAGATCGGGCGCCTAAGCTTTGGGGCCAAAGGCTTCCATTCCTATGGAACCTTATCTTCAATGGGTACGAGCTCGCGCCCAGAAACTTATGATTCCCTATATGGCCATTTTACCAGTGATTGTGGAACCCACTACGGAAGGAGGTATTCCTTACACGATTCTCCATCCCGATATGCCCAATAATCTTGGAGAATAACAGAGGTCTTGGATTCAGTTGAAGAAAGAGAGAGATACTTACATGGATCAATTCTATGCCCAGGAGAGGAAGGTTTTAGATCTCACAAAGCAGCTCCATGAGGAAATAGGACTTAATGTCTATCTCGGCACAAAGAGGAAGCATCCATGTGATTTTTGATTTTTCTAGTCTTTAGATTTGTTTTAATTGTAACGCCTAAAAGGCATTTGAACTTTGAATTCAACTAATAAAATCTTTGTTTCATTTTGGATCGCAAATTTAAATTTCCCAAAGTCTTTGAAATCATTTCATACGCATCCCATTCATAGAATTACATGTACATGATTCATAACAGGTTTATCATCTCCTCCGTTATTTATTTCAGCAATGGCTCTTGAACAAACTATGAAAGATCTTCAGACTCAGAACACGCAATTCTAGCAAATGATTATGGCTCTGGCCAAAGGACAGGAAGAGATGAAGGCTATGATTGTTAAGAAGAACAAGAAGACCAAGAAGACAGCCGATGTGGCACATATGAGCAGAAGGTTCAGAGGGCCGCCTAGACGGGTTATTGATCTAGCTTCTTCATCTAAAGAGGGAGAGAATCAAGAGGTTGAAACCAGAGAAGAGGACCCTAGTCCTAAAGAGTCTGACAATGAAATTGATTACAATGAGGAGCAGTACCCTCTGGCCGATGAAAGGTATAAGCAGCTAGAAGAGCGTCTGAGTGCTATGGAAATCCAAAAGGTTCATGGGCAGGATTTTGAAGAGTTGGGTCTGGTCTCCGGGATTGTCATCCCCCCAAAGTTCAAGGCACCGGTATTTGCCAAGTATGATGGGGTCTCTTGTCCCAAAATGCATCTTCGTTCTTATGTGAGGAAGATACAACCTCATACTACTGACAAAGACTTATGGGTTCACTTCTTCCAAGACAGTCTATCCGAAACACAACTGGATTGGTTCTATCAACTGGAAAGAGTCAATGTTCGTAACTGGGAAGAACGTGCTGCTGCATTTTATAAGCAATATCAGTATAATGCAGACCTCTCTCCCACCCGTACACAACTCCAAAATCTGTCTATGGGTTCGAATAAGTGTTTCAAGGATTATGCTCAGAAGTGGAGAGATTTGGCTGGAAGAGTTCAACTTCCCTTGGCTGACAGGGAGCTCGTGGATATGTTTCTGGGAACTTTGACTGGGCCATTCTTCAACCATCTGATTGGAAGTTCATCGGTGGGATTTACTGAACTGATCTTAATAGGAGAAAGAGTGGAAGCAGGAATCCGAAGTGGAAAAATTCAGAAGGATGCCTCTTCGAGTGCTTCCAGGAAGCCGTTTGCAGGTAAAAAGGAAGTCAGTTCTGTCTACAACCATAAGAATCAGAATTAAACTGAGTGTCGTCCAACGGTAGGGGCTGTTATGATTCCTAACCCTGCACCTGCTCAACAAAGAAGTAATCATCCAAGAGCAGAAAGGGCAGCTAGACAGTTTACTCGAATCAACATGACGCTGTCCCAGATTTTACCTTAGTTGCTGAAGACCAACCTGGTTACTCTGAGGGAAGCTCTGAAGAATTCGAACACCACCTCTCCCTACTATAAACTGAATGGTCGTTGTGCTTACCATTCGGAAAGTCCAGGCCATGATACCAATGACTGATGTGCTTTGAAGAACAAAGTGCATGATCTGATTGATGCAAAGGAGATTGAATTTGATCCCCCCGTAGACTCCTAACGTCATCACTGCTCCTATGGTGAAACATGGTCGGGGTGTTAATGTCGTTGAAGAAGATGTGTTTGTGACCTCTGTGGAAGAATTGGTGACCCCACTCATGTCTATGAAAGAGAGTTTGTTGAAGGTTGGTTTATTTTCGGGCTGTGGTGAAGGTTTCCACTTTTGTTCATTTCTACCGACTGGGTTCCCTTTGTTGAAAGCATGTATTCAGTGCCTGATGGGTGACAAAGAGATCATGTTTGAGAAGACTCCTGTTCCGACTATTTCCTGTGAAGACATTGCTATCATAATCATTTCCGCCAATCCTCCCAGGGCCTCCGCTAAGAGACCTGTCAGGATTACATCAATTTTGAAGGTGACTCTGTTGATCATAACCTTCCAGGTCCAATCCCATACTCCTCGGACAAAGCTGTTCGTTGGAACTATGGGGTCGACATATATTACTACGGCCTCAAGCAGGACATGCTAGCCATTGAAGACAAGATTGTTGAAAATGCTGATTCCGACATTGTCAATATTGCTGGAACCAGTAAAATAAAAAGAAGTGGAAGGGTGTTCTCCCCTGAAATTTCTCCCCCAAAGATTGCTATCAGACTTGTGATCATTCCTGTTGTGGTTCCATCCGAGACTACTACTGCAATTCCAGTAATCACTCCTGTTGACCCTCCCATCACCGAGTCGGCCGAGACTCGAGGAAAAGACATACTGATTGAGCCTGTCCTGACAAGGGATAATTTCGTAACCATACCAGAAGCTTCCAAGAAAGAAATGGAAGAAATTTTAAAGATAATAAAGAAGAGCGACTACAATGTGGTCGAGCAGCTGGGGCTTACCCCATCCAAAAATTTTATGCTGGCTTTGTTATTGTGTTTAGAGTCCCATGCGAAGGCTTTGGTTAAGTTTCTGAAGACGGCTCACGTGCCACAAGAGACATCTACTAATCAGTTTGAAGATTGTGTGGCTAGTCTAACCGCTGATAATGGTTGGGGTTTTTCTGACGCAGATCTGACACCAAAAGGGAGGAAGCATAATGATTCTCTTCATGTTTCCGTTGAATGCATGGGCACGACTATGGCCCATGTTTTGGTAGATACTGGCTCCTCGTTGAATGTGCTACCTAAAAAAGCTCTGGACAGATTGGACTACGAAGGCTTGACCTTGAAGCCTAGCAATATAGTAGTGAGATCTTTCGATGGTTCGAAGAGGATGGTACACGGGGAAGTGGATGTCCCTATCAAAGTTGGTTCCCATACCTTCGACTCCACTTTCTACGTAATGGATATCAAACTATCATATTCTTGCTTGTTGGGACGCCCTTGGATACATGGGGATGGGGCTGTTACTTCTACCCTCCACCAAATGTTGAAATACCCAGTAAGAGGAAAGATTGTCATTGTGCATAGTGAAGAGGAGTACATGACCAATCACTTGAACTCCTTCAGGTGCGTAAAGATGGATGGCGAGTTCATTGAGACTCCTTGCCAGAACTTTGAAGAGGCACCTCAGATTATGGCTACAATGGAAACTACCAATAGTCCTCCGAAGGTCACCAAACCTCCCTTGAAGATGGCTTCTCTCAAGGATGCACGAGCAGTGGTTGAAGAAGGTGGGTCTACCATTTGGGGTCAGCTCCCGGTTATTCATTACAAGTCTGACAAATCTGGTTTGGGCTTTACTACAGGTGCTCAAAGGGCTGTTCTTCATGCTCGGGCTGGAGGACCTCCCCTACGGATTAACAATTCTGGGGTCAATGCACTTGAAGACATTGATGGTTATTCCGACATTGAAAACTGGATCTTCCCGACTACCAACGGTGGACTCAGTAACTGGACTACCAAGGACTTTGTACCAATTACTTTTGTTCAGGAGTTATTATCTTTTTGATTTTTTCAGATATGTTATTTAAAAACAATGTAAACTCTATAGCCATGTGTCTTAGCAGGGGCACAATGGTTCTATTTGTGAGGGTTATCATGTTTCATTTTCATATGACATTAATAAAGCATTGGACGTTTGCATACAAATTTTGTGCTCTTTGTCTTTCTTTTCTTTTATTATGTCTATACAGCTATGCTCTTATACATACTCATGTATCCCAATGCAGATCCATATCCACTATGGATCCCATTGATAACAGTTATGCTACTTCTCATTATGACTTTGAAAATCCGATCAACCAAGCCGAGGACGAAGGTGAGGAAGATTGTGAGGTACCCGGAGAACTTGCTAGACTATTACAGCAGGAAGAAAGGGCCATACAGCCTCATGAAGAGCCGGTTGAGACAGTGAACTTGGGTACAGAGGAAGACAAAAAAGAAGTTAAGATAGGTGTAAATCTGGAGCTTATTGTCAAACAGTGGTTGGTACAGATGTTGCATGATTATGTTGAAATCTTCGCCTGGTCTTATGAAGACATGTCGGGACTAGACACGGATATAGTGGTTCATCGTTTTCCGACTAAAGAAGACTTCCCTCTAGTAAAGCAAAAGGTCCTTCGTATGCGCCATGAGATGTCAGAGAAGATTAAAGCATAGCTTATGAAGAAGTTCAATGCAGGGTACTTAGCTGTCACCTGCTATCCGCAGTGGGTTTCTAATGTGGTTCCAGTACCTAAGAAAGATGGTAAAGTACGAATGTGCATGGATTACAGAGATCTGAACAGGGAAAGCCCCAAGGACAACTTCCCGCTTCCCCACATTGATGTTCTGGTTGACAACACCACACAATACAAAGTATTTTCCTTCATGGACGGTTTTTCTGGTTACAATCAGATCAAGATGGTACTTGAAGACATGGAGAAGACAACCTTTGTTACACAATGGGGCACTTTCTGCTACAAGGTGATGCCGTTTGGGTTGAAGAATGTCGGGGCAACTTATTAGCGAGCTATGGTAGCTCTGTTCCATGACATGATTCACCATGAGACAGAGGTTTACGTCGATGACATGATAGCCAGGTCTCAAACTAAAGAAGAACACCTTGATCATCTACAAAAGTTGTTCGATAGGTTGAAGATGTACAAGCTGAGGTTAAATCCGAACAAGTGCACCTTCGGGGTAAGGTCTGGTAAGCTGCTGGGATTCATTGTCAGTGACAAAGGTATTCAAGTGGACCCTGCAAAGGTAAAGGCCATACAAGAGATGCCGGATCCCCGTACAGAGAAGGAAGTTAGAGGTTTCTTGGGACGCCTAAATTACATTGCCCGATTCATTTCACATCTAACTACTACTTGTGAGCCAATCTTCAAGCTTCTGAAGAAAGATCAAGTGCTAAAGTGGAATGACGAATTCCAGGTAGCCTTTGACAGAATCAAACAATATCTCAAAGACCCTCCTATTCTGATGCCTCCGACTGAAGGAAGACCTTTGATAATGTACTTAACAGTGCTAGACAATTCAATGGGGTGTGTGCTGGGGCAGCATGACGAGTCTGGTCGAAAAGAGCACGCAATATACTACCTTAGCAAAAAGTTTACCGACTGTGAAACACGATACTCACAGCTCGAGAAAAATTGTTGCGCTTTGGCATGGCCTGCTCGCCGACTGAAACAGTATATGCTGACCCACACTACTCTGTTGATATCTAAGATGGATCCGATCAAGTACATTTTCGAGAAGCCCGCTCTCTCCGGAAGGATAGCAAGGTGGAAAATGATCTTAAACGAGTACGACATCCAATACACAACCCAAAAGGAAATCAAGGGAAGTGTGTTAGCTGATCATTTGGTGCATCAGCCTGTGGACGACTACTAGTCCATGAATTTCGAGTTCCTGGATGAGAACATCATCTTAGTAACCGACTGTGAAGAACCTGGACCGGATGAAGGACCTGAGGAAGGATCTCGATGGTCTATGTATTTTGATGGAGCCTCAAACGCACTGGGTAATGGTATTGGCGCCATAATCATATCTTTTAAGGGTTGTCATACCCCGTTCACTTCTCGATTAAGTTTCAACTGTACCAACAACATGGCGGAGTATGAAGCATGTTTTATGGGTCTTAAAGCTGCCATTGACCTAAGGATCCAGTTCTTGAGTGTATTCGAGGATTCCACTTTGGTGATAAGTCAGATCAAAGGCGAGTGGGATACGAAGCACCCGGACCTTATCCCTTACAGAGAACATGTACTGACACTGCTTCCGCATTTTGAAGAGATCACCTTTAAACATTTCCCACGAGAAGAGAATCAGTTAGTGGACGCGCTAGCTACTATGTCATCAATGTTCAAAGTCAGGTGGGACAATGAAGCTCCCAAAATCACTATCGAGAGGTTGGATGAACCGGAATACTGCTGTGAGATCGATACTGAGGAGGTAGCCGACAAACCTTGGTTTCATGAGGTGAAAAGGTATCTCGAGGCTCAAGCATACCCCGAGGGGGCAGCTGTCAATGACAAGAAATTTCTGAGAAGGTTTGCTGCAAAGTTCTTTCTCAGCAATGGAATCCTCTATAAGCATAATGATGAATCTACCTTACTGCGGTGTGTAGACAAGAGCAAAGCAGATAGGATCATGGAAAACCTACATGAAGGTACCTTCGGCACTCACTCCAATGGAAATACCATGGCAAAGAAGATCCTACGGGCAAGATACTACTGGTCTACTATGGAAGCCGACTGTTATCAACATTCTCGAACCTGTCACACGTGCCAAATCTACGTTGATAAGGTGCATGTACATCCAGTTCCCTTGAATGTTTTGACGGCTCCCTTTCCCTTTGCAATGTGGGGAATTTATATGATCGGCGAGATCATACCTATCGCATCCAACGGGCATCACTTCATCCTAGTGGCCATTGATTACTTTACGAAGTGGGTTAAGGCTGCCTCCTTTGCGACGGTTACTAAGAATTTGGTGGCACGGTTCATCAAGCATAACATGGTTTGTTGTTATGGTATCCCTGAGAGAATCATCACAGACAACGGTACCAATCTCAACAACTCGATGATCACTGAACTCTGTAAACAGTTCAAGATTCAGCATCACAACTCCTCTCCTTACTGACCAAAGATGAATGGGGCTGTTGAAGCTACCAACAAGAACATCAAAAAGATCATACAGAAGATGACGATGACATACAAAGACTGGCACGAGATGTTACCATTTGCTCTTCACGGGTACCGTACTTCAGCATGTACATCGATAGGGGAAACACCATATTCTCTGGTATTTGGCATGTAGGTTGTCCTACCCATAGAGGTCCAGATCCCTTCTCTACGGATTATGAAGGATGCGGGTTTGAGCAAAGACAATTGGATCCAGACTCGACTTGATCAATTGAACTTAATCGATGAGAAAAGACTTACTGCTGTCTGCCATGGTCAAATGTATTGGAAACAGATGATCAAGGCCTTTAACAAGAAAGTCAGACAACAAGTGTATCAAGTAGGGGATCTGGTAATCGAGCGCATCATATTGCCGCAGGGTGATCCCAGGGGAAAATGGACTCCCACCTATCAGGACCATTTGTAGTCAAGAACATATTTTCAGGTGGAGCTATGATTCTGACCACCATGGATGGTGACGACCTCCCACACCCTATCAATGCGGACATAGTGAAAAAATACTACGCATAACAAAGACCCGCTAGGTTGACATACCTAGGCAAAAATAAGGGCATCCCGGCGAACCAAAAGGGTTCAGGCAAAAATTAGGAATAAAAATGAAAAAAAATTGTACACCCGGCAAGTCGAAAACCCGAAAGGGCGACTTGGGCAAAAAGGGGTATCCCGATGGAGTGAAAACCCGAAAGGGTGGTCCAGGAAAAAGTTAGGGATTAAAGCGTATCATTATGTCCCATTGGATCACCTTGCGATCAGACTTCAGTAATCAGATATCAAGCTCAAACGGTACCGATCAATCAAGTCAGCTTCGGACAAGCAGCAAAGTGATGAGATGCTCGAAGACATAGGAGCAATAGCAGAATTGAAACCCAATGGGATCACTACACATAGCTTTTTTCTTTTTGTACATAATTTCTATAATAATTTCCATTTCTACGGCGGCGTTCTCTTACTAGAGCGTCAGCCTCCTTGTAAAAAACGCATGTTATAGGCAAATTTCAAATCAATATAAAACATCTTTTAAGTACAAAACTTTGTGTTTATTTTTCCTTTTTCTATTTTGTTGTGCAAAAAACGTCCAATGTTTTATTCTTGACATATGCATTTGAATATGATTACTGTTCACAAATATCTACATATAAAACAGAAAGACAATTACTAAGAACTCAAAGAAACTGGTACAAAACCTTAAAATCGACAGTTACCCCGTCCATCATGGTAAAAGGGGCAGAGACAGTTGGAAGCAAAGTCACTATCATGTATAATCCACTGATACCTATACTCCCCGCAGAGCCGAGACAACCAAGGTCCGACCTCTGTATCCCTAAGCATGAATTCCTTCCCTAGCAGGTTCCTTCAGGAAGCCGATATCTGCATTCCCCAGCCGAGTTTTATGACCATGAGCAGTTTATAAATCCATCTCCCGGGCAAAGTTTATTTCTCTGACAGCGGAAGCTCAATCTCCAACAGAGCTCTTCTCTCCAACAATGGAAGTTCATCCCCAGCTGAGTTTATTTCTCCAAATCAGCAGATCCTCCAACAGAGTATCTCTCTTCCCCAGAGAGTCATTCCCCCACGTGATTATTCTCAGACAGAGTCTCCTCCGGCAGAATATTCTCAAGCAGAATGGATGTAAATCTCCAACTAATCATCTTCGGTCACTATCCCCAGCGGAAACGTAGAACTCAACTCCTTATATTCTCGAGCAGCAGTCCAAGATTTATTTTCCCCATCTAGAGAATATCACAATAGCATTGCATATCCATACATCATGGCATGTGCATACATATTATACAGCTCAAACTCATTTATTTTGAGAGCATCATTACTTAATACATTTCATACATCATGACATTACATACGACTAACGCTTTACCTTTTAGGGAAAGATGCAATCAAGTTCTCACAAGTTTTCCCTAGTTGAGTCAAATCGATACTAAGATTTCTATTCTAGTTCAAGCTATGAAGCCCGGAAGTCGACCCGATAATATCTTGATTTCTCCAAAATGCTACGAAGCCTGGAATCGACGAGATAGTGGTATATCTTAAATTCAAGCTATGAAGCCCGGAAATCGACCGGAAAACATCTTAATTCCCAGCAAGTTACTGAGAAGCCTGGAAATCGACCGGATAATAGTACAAGATACTTTGAATCCTGGAATCAACCGGATAGTGGTATATCTCAGATTCAAGCTGTGAAGCCCGAAAATTGACCGGATAATATCTTGATTTCTCCAAAATACTATGAAGCCTAGAATCGACCAGATAGTGATATAAGACACTGTGTAGTCTGGTGCACGACCAGATAACCGTATAAGACGCTGTGAAGACTGGAGCACGACCAGATAGCGACAGAAAACACTGAAACCTGGAGCACGACTAGATAACAATATAAGGTATTGCATAGCTTGGAATTCTACCAAATAGCAGTTTACTCGGCCAATTACTATGAAGCCCGAAAATCGACCGAATATTAGTATGCCTTAAATTCAAGTTGAAACCCGGATGCGACCGGATAAACACTTTTGAAGCCTGGAACACGACCAGATAAAAATTGAGAAATTTCAAAGCCTGGAGCACGACCAGATAGCAAGTATAATCTCATCTTCCCAATAAGTCACTGTGAAACCTGTTGCCCGACCAGTTAACAGTTCACTTCCACCTCCTCGACTAAGAGATGATTCCCCCAGTAGAGTAACGAACAACTAAAGCCCCTAAAATTCTATTTCTCCCAAGATAGAGACCAACATTCCTCAACATATTCTTCCTCAATTATAGGAATAGGAATCCTCATCGTAGGAATATCTCGGGAAATCAACATCCTCTAGATGGCATCTTTAAGCCCGTCTCCAACGACTCTCCGTCCTTATCCTAGATGGCATATTTAAGCCCATTCCCGACAACCTTCTATCATCTCCTCCAAATGGCATCTGTAAGCCCATTCCCGATACTACCTACACAGTCCAGCACCATCCCAAACGAGTGCAAATTTCTGGGCACTCTAGTGTTTAATCATCTTCCACCTCCAGATTACGAAAGGCAGACATCCAATCTACATCCTCAGGTTTAAGAAGATTGAACATGGGCAGCTGTTGTACCCCCAAAATTTTCCCTCTCATTTTACTCAACACATTCCCATTGAGGTCCTCAATTTGCTCAAGGATGCCCAAGAGTTGACCAAACAAACTCTCTCCTAAGGCAATGTACCTCAAATTAGGGTTTCCATTTTCATCAGGGTGTGGGAGCTCCAAAGATCCAAAATTCTTTCCACGGTCCTAATATGTTCTCAATATCATCCATGTCAAGTTGCATGCCTTGCACAAGAAGTTTGCTCAGTCAATTACCCAGATGCCTGAAAATCAACTATACTAGGTCAAAAGCCAAATGTGGCCCACATACAGTCAAAATTCAAGATTATTGGTCAACATCAACATTTTGAAGTGATGTCCATCTTTTGATCAAGGGTTGATCATGATTCCTCAAGGGATGCCCCAAATTCATCAAAACCCAAAAGTTGCTAAATTAGGGTTTCATAGGAAAAGTCAACCAAACTTTGACCAAGCATAACTTCTTAATACTTTATCAGAAATTTTCCATCTAAGGCTCATTTTGAAGAAGATGCAATTCCCTACAACTCATCTTCATCCCACAAGTTCAAAATTTGCACTCATCAAAAGATATGAATTTCTACATTATAGGTCCTTTTGAAAAGTCAACAAAAACACTTTTTGGGTCAAAGCTTCTTACATGAACATGGAAGACCCAATTAAGATGAAAACAAAAGGGTTGTTTAGGGGATATCATAAGATTTCTAAAAAGTCAAAGAACACCCTCTTAGGGTTTAAATTGGAGAAGATATGCCTTGTCAAAGTTGACCATTTTTGCAAAATTGTTAAAAGTCAAATGTGCTCAAAAATGCATTTTTTGTCAAATGGACCTAGTTTTTCATGATTGAATCTTCCTTGTGACATGGTCCACGACCCAAATCAGCATCTACACTTTATTTGCTTCATTATTTATTTTATTTTGATTTTTTATTATTTAAAATTCAAATTAAATCAAATAAATAGCAAAAAGTACAAAAGATTGATTTTTGATCTGATTTTTTGTAGGAATCAAATCTAATTATGTTGCCAAATCATATCAAATCAGATCAAGGAAAAATAAAGCAAAATTGACATGATTGTGCTTGTTTAGAAACATATAATACAAAAACAAAATCAAATCCAATCTCCTTAATTCACCAAGATACGATGCATTTTTGTTGACCTAATCAATTCTAATACATATATAGGACACAACCAAGCCAAGAAAAGGAGGAGAGAGGTCGTAAAAGCTGCAAACAAAAACTGAAAAATTGTCAAAAAAGTGGTAGATCGATTTCCAGCTTAGAGGCTGATTCAAAGAATTTCAAAGCTACCAATCATTTCCTGGACCTTCCCAGAAGCTAGCACGATCAATTACAAGCTTCCACAAGCCCAAAATTGGCACATAACACCCACGCGGTTTTTTCTTTTTTTTCAAATTCGATTACAACAATTCTTGCTTCATAAACATGTTCTAATGATATATTTGTGTTCATTAACATATTTGCAACATGTTTGAATGGTTTAATTGACGATTCAGTGCATGTACTCGTAATTGCCATTGCTAGGGTTTACTTTGTCGTTTTAGGGTTTTTTTATACAGGTTAAATTGGTCCAAGAAAAGGGTATCATGATGCTCGTGGCATCAAGACAAGTTGATCCATGTATTTGGAATTAATTTATCATGCTTGATGTTGATTTTTGAAAGTCACAGGGTTATAGCCATGGAAGTTTATCCGTAGGTAAAAGTTACAGACCTAAAACGACGGACATGGGAAGAAGAAGATACGTGGCTAATCATCGTTGGTCCATTCAAATGCTGGCGCGCGTTTTTTTTTTTAAATTCGTCAATCCACTTGTTTTTTATATATTATCATTTGTTATTATTACATTAACAACTAAGCATTGCATCCCAGTTGGTTAAGCGCGCGTATGTTGAGTGGGAGGACCTGGGTTCGATCTCAGGTCCCAGCATTTTCCCTATTTTCTTAATGTTTCACTACAGATTCTATGCTCCACGCGTCCATGCGCCTACCATGCATCCATTAATCCATCCATGTGATTCATCATCAATCCAATCCAATGTCCCAGGCAGGTGCACCCTACAGGCCTGGCCACACAAGATCAGGCGTGTTGACTGGGCTTAGCCACTAATGGGCCCAAAAATTCAGACATGCACCCCCCTTTTTTCAGCTTCAATACAGGCCCACCTCTAATCTTTTTATTTTATTTCTTATTTTTTATTATTTACTTAATTTCTTTTTTCTTTACAAAATAACAAAATCATTTTTTTTAATTAAAACATAAAATCACAAAAAACCTAAAAAAATCTTTTTCATAAAAAAAATATTTTTGTTTCTTTAATTAATTAATTAGTTTAATTATTTAGGGCAATCTAATTTTTTTTTCTATATAATTTAAATCAATTAGAATTTAGTGTTTTAATTTGTACATAACCTAATTAGTTTTTTTTCTCAAAAAATAATAATAACCTAAATATTTTTTTTCAATTAAATTTTTAGAGTTCTTTAATTCTCGCATTTAATTCGCCGCGCGCGCTTTTTTGATTTCCTTTTATTATTATTGTAACTGTTTCGAGGTTGTAATAGTAATTAGGGTTTAAACTTCTGCATTTTTATTTACAATCAAGATAATTATGTATCTGTAAAAGCCTTGTAATAGTGTAGGACCTTTACCTTCTCGCTTTTATATTTTGGATGCTTGTATATAATTGTTAGCAACTTAGGCGTGTATGACTAACGAATCAATCTTAGATCACTAAACTGCAAAGATAAATATAACTGAAATCAAAAACTTTTGCACACTTGCACCCCTAGGGTATTACCTCACTTGGTTGCCTCAGAAATATTGGTCGCGTCCCTCGAACTTAGGGATATCTTAGCAATGACCCGTGATTCAAAGTCGTCATAAAGATCACAGTCCCTACTTGTCCCTCGAGTTGCCTACGAATTGATCTTATGACGATATTCCCTTTGAAACGCTAAGGTATCCTTACTTGTTGCCTTCAGTGACCATTTCGTCCCTTTGAACATCCCTTTAAAATTCCAACGACGATGCTACCTATTTCTCAATAATGGGATAGCATTGTATAAAAGTAAAACGAATAGTCTTTTTCGAGTAAGTAGGTTAGTTCTTAAGTACTTGCTCAAAACAAACAAACTTTTTCACACCAAACACTTTTCAAACAAGGTTTTCAAAAGCAACTTCGTAACACTCTTGAGAACAGAAACAAGGGTTAAAACGAAGTAAAACAAAACTTTTCAAAGCAAGCACACACAAGCAATTTAAAAATGAGCAAGTACCTAAGAGCCCGTGAAAAACAACAGATAGAAAGGGTGCTAACACCGTCCCCTTATATAACCTAACCCCCGTACTCAGAAACATTCTCGAACAAGGTTTTTTCTATTCTTTTTCCTATTCCTGATTGGATAAAATAAAAGTCGGTGGCGACTCTTGCTTACCGCGACATTTGCGAACAAAAAACGCAAACCAGTATTAACAGTCGGTTCTGCCACCGTGTCACACTATGTTTTGTTTGTTGTTGGTCAGATTTCTTTGTAATCGTTATATTACTATGACTATGTCTATGACTATTTGTGATGCATGATTGATTAAGTTTTTTCAATATTGCTTTATTATTGTTCAATTTTTATTTCATCTTTCCCTTCTTTTTGATAATGTCAAAGGGGGAGAAGATCGTTTGGCATCATCAAAAAGGGGGAGAATGTAAAATCAAGCTTCTCTAATGCACTTTTGTTTTGATGAAGAAAAATCATGTTGACAAGAAGGCAAATATTATTGATCAAGCTAAAAGCATTTGTGGATAATGTCTTTGGTTCAAGCACTTAGCAAATTTCAAGGTATAATGATAATACTTACTTTTAACTTAAGATATAGATGCTCAATGATCAAAAGAAATATTTTATATTATCTAAATCCTTACTCAAGTTTTTCTAAGCAAAAATTCAATTTTCACTTGAGTGCAATCGATTGCATGCTTCAATTTTTCAAAACATGTGCTACTGTTTCTAAGTGCAATCAATTTATATGTTTGTGTAATCGATTGCTCTCAATCAACTATTGCTACCGACTTTAACTACAATCGATTTACACACTTGTGAAATCGATTGCACACTAAAAATATTTGAATTTCTAGCTGTTGAAACCCCGTGAAATCGATTTACACAAAGGAAGCAATCAATTGCATGCTGAATGATTTTGAAAAACAGCAGCTTTACTCATGCATGTTCATAACACCAATTCATGGAAACCTTTCACTCAATCTTGGCAATTGTTCATGATTCATTTACAAAATTTTATTCTTTTTTAAAAGGGTGCTATGAACATATAAATACTCATTTTCAAAATCATTTTGAACACCTCTTTCTATGGTATTTTCTGAATTTTTCAAATATCAAACTCAAGCTATTATACATTTTCTTACACAAGTTTTCTGCACACTTTCACATATTATCAACCATAAAACTTTGAGAATTATATATCTTGAGTCATTGTATACTATTATTGGAAGAGAAGATAAATTAATTGATTAAATCACTCAAAGTGATCATTGCTACTAAACTCACTCAAATCAAATTTTGCTTTATACTTGCTTATTTTTCAGGACTGTTGGAAATAAGTTCAAGTGGTTTTATAAATCTTTTTTTTCCAGGATTGTTGGATACAAGTAAAGTCACTTTGAGAGGATTGTTCTCATTGTTGACATAGTGAAAATCCAAGAGGATTATTCTTGGTCCAAGAGGATTATTCTTTGTTTTGGGTAGTTCTTGTTTAAGTTTGCCACAATAAGTAAATCTCTTTCATGTTGAAAGGGGACTGGAGTACTCTCGGACTGTAAGGGGAACCAGGATATACCGCTTGTGTCTCTTTATTTTTCCGCACTTTACTCTTTCATAAACTCACCATAAACCAGAAAAATAATATCCATCATCACTAAAACTAAAAAAAAATTAAAGTACCTAATTCACCCCCCCCCCCCCCTCTTAGGTGCACTTCGTACTTAAAGAGGTTCACTGAGAAGTGCCTCATTTTGCGTAGATTGAGTCGGTTTCAGCTCTGATACATAACAATTAGGGGTTTTGCGCTTGTTTTATTATGATGGGAGTAAAATATTGTAGAACTCCATTTGTTGGATTTAATTGATGTTTTACGTTGAATTTTGGTTTATGATGACTATCACTCATCTTGAGAATAATTACTAGTGATGTTTTCCGTTGCGAATAAATGAAACGAAGTTCAGACATGATGAATAAGTGACTATATGTTGCGTGTCTTTTTATATGAACATGTATGGTGTATGAAGATGGGGCATCCTATTCTTGATGTTTTATTTTATGAATTAATTTACTCTGATTTTTGGTTAAAATTAGTGACGGATGATTAGGGTGTTACATTAGTGGTATCAGAGCCTGGTTGGTATGTCTGGACAGGTTATTGAGTCAATAGTTTAGTGTGACAGTTGAATAGTGTCGATGTGTTTCGTATAACCATTGTTTGATGTTATGATGTGTAACAAAGTAATGAATGGAAGGAACGATACTGCACTTGTTGCTGCTTTGTAGGCTTTGGTTCAGGCTGTGCAACATCAGCCTAATACTGGTGGGAATGATAGATCCTGGGTATTGTAAACATTCCAGAGGAACCATCCACCTACGTTCAAGGGTAATCATGATCTTGATGACGTGCAGAGTTGGCTCAAGGAGATCGAGAGGATCTTTCGGGTTATGGACTGTACGAATGCATAGAAGGTACGTTTCAGTATGTATCAGCTGGTAGGAGAGGATAATGACTGGTGGGTGAGTACTCGCCAAAGGCTGAATGGTGAAGAAGAAGAGATTATGTAGGTTGTGTTCAGGAGAGAATTTCTAAGAAAGTACTTTATGGAAGATGTTTGCGGGAAGATAGAAATCGAATTTCTAGAGTTGAAATATGAAGACTTTTCGGTAATTGATTATGCTGCTAAGTTCGTGGAGCTGACAAAGTTTTACCCTCATTACAACGAAGCAACTTCTGAATTTTCAAAGTGAATAAAGTTTGAAAATGGCTTGTGTTCAGAGATCAAGAAGGCAATCGGGTATCAACAGATCTGTAAGTTTCCAGATCTGGTGAATAGTTGCAAAATCTAAGAAGAGGACAATAAGGCTTGTAAATCCCGATTTTTATTTAGTATTATTTAATTATTTTATTAATTAGTATATGATATAGTAATTAATTTAATTGTGTGATTTGGTGAATATTTGAAATATTTGAATATATGTGTTATTTGAATAATTGGATTTATGAGTAAGAATAGAAAATAATTAGAATTGGGCTTTACGTCATAATGGAATATGTAAGTGGAATTAGACCCATTAATGAATTAGAGTAGTAAGAAGAGGGATTAGAAGTAGTGTTGTTATAAAAACAAAAACAAAGAAAAGAAGATAAGAGAAGAGGAGAAAGAGGATAAAAGAGGAAAAGTGAAGAGGCGACTCTAAAGACTCTACACTCAAGGTAAGGGTGAGAATCTATGTTATTATGGGAGTATATGATTGGGTGATGATTAGTAACATGAACTAGGATTGGGTATTTCAATTTCTAGATTTTTGATTCACTTAGGTTGAAATTAGAATCCCAAATTGATGTTTGGAAATAATTTTTTTGTGATACAAATAGATGCTATATGATAGATACATGCTAGAATACATTTATTTGGTGAAAAATGGACACTAGAACATGGTTTAAGTTGGATTTTCGTGTTTTGGACAGAAGTTATTCGCATCATATTTTTTTCTGGTTTTCGCAGGGAATGCTTAGCACGGGTGGGGCCGCTTAGCGCGGTTGTATGGGATGATAATTTCTTGTTATGCATGAATGACTTAGGGGTTTTCGTGCTTATGAATTATTATTAATTTACATGAATATTAATAATTTATTCTATGTGTTTTGGATTGGTTTTTGATGTGTTTTGATGAATACATGATTACTTGATTTTAGCGTATGTATGTTATATTTTGGAGATTGTTGAAAATGACACCGGTTGGCTTACATGCTATATGTTATTTGTGAGTTGTGATGATTATTAATACTATTCAAATGTGTTGTTAATGATGTTTACATGTAAACATGATAAATGTATGTTTTATGCAATTGTTGGTGGATAATTAAATGTGTTGAATTATTGTGATATGCTTGGATGATTAAGATTGTGAGATGGTCTTAATTGCATATGTATATTGGAAATTTTACATACATTCATGGGAAGATTGAACGCTGGTTGGTTGCTTTGATCCTTGTGTATGTAAGTGTTGAATTTGATGATGTTTGAATATAGCATGACTTGTATCTAATTGTTACATGTTATAATGATGTGTTGATATGATTTATACTATGAGATTGTGTATATGTGATTGATTGGCTTGAAATATGTATGTTGTGCAATATTGTGAAGATAATTTAAAATATGTTGAATTATCTGATGAGTTATTGTGCAGGGCTGTTTCATTGCAGCACAACAGACTGCTTTTTTGACATGGTTTTAGGTTGTTATATGGATAGTGCAACAAGCTTAGGCTTGGCATCAAATAGGACTTTATTCAGCAGCCTTTGACCAAACTCATCAAAAGACAAAACATCAATTGTATGTTCTTCGAATCAACCCATTGTATGTCCTTTGAATGGACCAATTGTATGTCCTTAGAATGGTCCAAATGCATGTTCTTCGAATGGACCATATGTATGTCCTTCAAATGGTCCAAATGCATGTTCTTCGAATGGACCATATTGTATGTCCTTCGAATGGTCCAAATGCATGTTCTTCGAATGGACCATGTTGTATGTCCTTCGAATGATCCAACTACATGTTCTTCGAATAGACCATATTGTATGTTCTTCGAATGGTCCAAATGCATGTTCTTCGAGTGGACCAATTGTATGTCCTTCGAATCCACTAATGTATGTTATGGGACACCAAATGTAGGTTCTTCGAATCCACCAATTATAATTCATAGTGTAGAAACTATCTGTGTTGAAAGGTTTAGAGGTGGAATAGAAGCAGGTTGTTTTGAATGGAGCCATTGCGCCAATCGAAACTAGCATGCGGGAAGCCCTTGTTCAGTCGAAGCTTGTAGATTAAAGATTCTTCTTTGATTTGTCTAAATCCTCCAACCACTCCTTTCGATCAGTCATATAGCCTGAACCAGACTTTGAATTCAACATAGTTATCTTCATCTACACACCCTTTTTGTCTACTTTGTACTTGTGCAAACTTGAGCTTTTGAAAATCCTTGTGAGAAATTTCTTGAGAAAAGAGAGGGAAAATTTTGGGGTACAACAACTACCTATTGACAAATCGAGGAACTGTTCACCCTTAATCTCTTGTTAATAGTAGACGGGATCATATTGGATGGGATATGCTTGTCTTTCCAGCTTAATAGTAAGTAAAGTGAATGAGTCGGTGCAAGATGGCATTGTATTGTTGGCTTTGATGGAAACATTGGAATTTGAGGATAAAGCAACAATTGGTGAAATACCGATAGTTGTGATTTTCCTGAAGTGTTCCTTGATGATGTAAGTGATTTTCTTCCAGAGCATGAAGTGGAGTTTACGATCGACTTAGTTCCTAGAACTAGTCGGGTATTGATAGCTCCATATCGAATGTCAACATCTAAATTGAAAGAGTTGAAGAGTCAACTTGAGGATTTGCTTGAGAAGATATTTATTCATCCTAGTGTGTCACCGCGGGGTGCACTTGTTTTGTTGGTTAAGAAGAAAGAAGGTACTATGAAGTCATGTGTGGATTATAGACAACTGAATAAGGTGACTATTAAGAATAAGTATCCACTTCTGAGGATTGATGATTTGATGGACCAGTTGGTTGGTGCAAATGCGTTTAGTAAGATTAATTTAAGGTATAGGTATCATAAAATTCAAGTTAAGGTTGAATATATTCAGAAGACTGATTTTAGGATGAGGTATGGTCATTATGAGTATTCTGTGATGCCGTTTAGTGTGAAAAATGCACCTGGTGTATTTATGGAATACATGAATATAATTTTTCATCAGTATATGGATCAGTTTGTTATTGTGTTCATTGATGACATTTTGATCTTATCAAAGAGTGAAGAGAATCATGCTGAGCATCTGAGGATTGTGTTATTTGTGTTGAAAGAGAACCAGTTGTATGCTAAGCTTTCTAAGTGTGAGTTTTGGCTGAAGGAAGTGAGTTTCCCTAGGCATGATACTTCGAGTGGTGGTATTTTTGTTGATCCATCGAAGATTGAAGTTGTGTCTAAATGGGAAGCTCCAAAATCTATTTCCGAGATTAGAAGTTTTCTTGGTTTAGAAGGTTATTATTGAAAGTTTATTGAATTTTTTTCCAAGTTGGCATTACCATTGATGCAGTTGACTAGAAAGGTTCAAGCCTTTATTTGGACTTCGCAGTGTGAAGTTGGTTTTCAAGAGCTTAAGAGAAGGTTCACAAATGTTGCTATTTTGATTTTTCCTAATCCAACAAAACCATTTGTGGTGTATTGTGATGCTTCTTTGATGGGTTTAGGAGGTGTGTTAATGCAAAATCAGAAGGTTATGGCTTATGCTTCAAGGCAACTTAAAGTTCACGAGAGGAATTATCCGACGCATGATATAGAGTTGGCCGTAGTTGTGTTTGCCTTGAAACTTTGGAGGCATTATTTGTTTGGATAGAGGTTTGATATGTTTAGTGATCACAAGAGTTTGAAATATCTATTTGATATGTTTAGTGATCACAAGAGTTCATGTTTTACTAGGCATAAAAAAATTCAAAAATATGCCTTGTTCTTTTTTGTTTCTTTTGCAAGTTAGGATTTTGAATCAAGAAAATCAAGTGTAGATCCTCAAATAAGGTTTTGAATTGCTCAAGTCAAAGATGGTCAATCATTGATTCTCAAGGGATTATTCATAAAATCATGACATATAATCTTCTGTCACACTCTCCTCAAGCATCATTCAACATCATTTGATCAAGGATAGCTCAAGGTTTGGTTGCTTATTTCTCAAGATACTTCAAAAGGTTCATGTGATTATTTCCATGCCTTCATCATCAAGTTTCCCCAAGCTTTGGACAATTTAAATCAAAGGGAAATCAAGAATTCATCATTGGAAGTTCATATGATCATAAATATTCCTTATAATGTAAGAAAAAATCCAAATATTCAAGATTGTACAAAGTGGTTTGACCTAAAAAGTCAACATTTCAAGTCCAACTTCAAAATATCACAACTTCTTCATTATTCAACATTTTTTTAGTTTTTTTTGGCATTTAACTCTACTTTACATTCCCTACAAGTTATATTTACAAGTCAACATAAAATTATGCTTATAAGGTCATGAAAGTGATGAAGACATTATAGGTCATTTTGGACTTATAGTATTTTTGACCTCTAATTATAGGTCATGATACCAACTTTACAAGGGCATAACTTTAAGCTCACTTGTCCAAATGAAACCTTTCTTCTTGCATTGTACTCTATGTTATAATGTGATCATTTAGAAAAAATAATGGAAGGCAATGGTCAAGTGTACATAATTTTACATTGGTTTGAAGATGGCTACATGAAACTGCATTTTGCTCTTGAAACCAAAAATAGAAGTGACTCAATTCTCCAAATTAAGCCAAGCATTGCACGTGGTTAGTACCTAATAATGTTAAGTGATGTGTGGAAATAAAAAACGACATGAAATGTGAAGGTTTTGGTTCCGTTTTGAATGACTTTGCAAGCAAGAATGATCACATTTTTCTCACACTTTGATTCACATGAACTGTAACAAATTCTTGTACGTAGGAGATCACATTAATTTAGATATTTATAGAGTAAGCCTCTGCACTCAAAATCAAGATTTGAAAGCCTCTAGAACCTCTACTCAAACTCACACTTTTCACAAAAAAAAATAGATTTCATTTCCATTTTCCAAGCTCTTTCAACCTTTTTCTTGATTCCAGATGCACCTTCGGCCTCTTATGAAGTTGTAGCGACGAAAACTAAGCTCTAAGACCTTCTGAAGTGCTCTAACAAAGTTCACATTTCACCATCTCCGACCACCACTTAGACAAGTTAAATCTAAGTTTCTTTTGGACTGAAACAAGTTCTTACAATGTAGTCATTTGTTTGTTGAATCTACCCCTAACTTACCTTGCTTTGGTTGTTAGTTTTAAGCATTTAATTTAACTTTTTGTATTTTGTTTCTTATTGAGTTTTCTGCAAAATTCACCATGCTCACTTTCAATAAATGAAAGTGAAGCATATGGCTGAGCTCTCCTTGACGAGACAGTCCAAATGTTGGTGGTTTCGTGCATCAATGTTACTAAATGACAAACTTTGGTGACTGCCTTACTGGAGAAGATGATCGAAGAGGTTTTTGGTGCGTTTTGTGTGATTTTATGCTTCAGCCAATCATATCGTGCCAATTGTTTTAATTTTATTGGTTTGATTTTGAAATTCTGGTACAGGCAACACACATATTTCCCAACATCAGAATGATGTTAAGACATATGTTATAACATGTGGTAGCAGACTAGATTAATTAAGCTATAAATGATACTAAAACTTAAACTGCAGAATGATAAATAACACATGAAGTTGTTAACCCAGTTTGGTGTAACATCATCTACTCTGGGGGATACCAAGCCAGGAAGAAAATCTACTATCAGTAGTACTAGTTTAAAGTTAAACTCCCCCGTTTACAACTTCTTGCCTAATCTCTACCAAGTGCAACTTCTACCTAGGCATCTCCTAGATGTGAGAAATCTCCATCTCACCTCCAATCACCATAATGATATCTAACAACCCAAATTCAAGTGACTGCAACAATTACAACCCAATTTAGAAGATTACACTTCAAATACAAAAACTCAAACTCTTGCTTAAAAGTTTCGAGTGAGAACAATAACTTGACTAACAGTCAAGCAACAATCAGTCGACCATATAATATCAAAAGATACATGGGTGATATACAAACTACACAAGAGACTCTCAAAACCTAAGACTTATGCTTCCCCAAATTTAACAATTATTGAAAACTTAAATTACATTAGGTTAGGATTCCCCTTTAAATACAACTTTGCGGTACATGTTTTCCACTCATAACTGTGGGTAGTAAGTAAGTTTCCACTCGAATACGACAATATGTGTTTTCATTAAAATCAACTAAAACAAACAAACCTTTGTTATTTTTACCATGATATACGAGGTTTTAATTCTTCATTGCACTTGGAGGATACATAGGAACATGGCTCTTGCGTTCTTGCCAAACACAAAAATATAAAAACAATTTATTTTCCCATCCCATCAATCATTTGGCAAACAACATCTTTTATAACACAAATTTTTTCAAAGAGGTTCCCATAGAGTATCATGGATGTGGATGGTTCTAATATCTTTCCCTTGCATAACCAACTCCCGTACCCTAATCTCTCTTTTTATGAGTTTTTTTTAATAACTTTTTGTGGGTTTTGTTCGATCTTTTCACTTTTCCTTGGAAAACAATAAAGTTTGGTGACAACTCTTGCTTTTTCTGAGTTAAGTTAATCAACAGCTTAATCTCAATTTTCCCGCTGCAACACCCTCTTACTTTCACAAGACTCTATTCACTCAAACAAACACGACCGGACGAGGTTTCACACTTCCTCTCTTTCATAACTCTGAAGCTTTTGAGTTCCTTTTCTAAATATACTGATTATATATAAGCACTTCATTAGAGCCTTGAGTCGTCTACTTAATGAAGATTGAGATATCTTTAAGTTAATCTTCATCATCAAAAAATTGTAAAGATATCATAACTAACTTAAACATTCATAAACGTTGTCGTCATCAAAATATCAAAAAGTTATCCAACATGAAGATCATCAACTTTATACATGAAAGCTCAAATATCCATAAATATATCCCCAAGAAAAGGTTATGGTGCCATTTAAAGCTTACATGTCAAATCCTTCATAGTGCTACAAATTATTTTACATTAATTTAACTTTTAACTAAAATCAATTTTTAGTGAATATGTATTTAGTTCTGCAGTAAAAATAATTGATTTTATAAAATTGATTATTGGATAAAAGTAAGACAAAGCAAAAATGAGTTGTGTGAATAATTTAAAAAAATGTTGAATAATAAATTTTAATTAAAAAAGTTATATTTAAACTAAAAAATTACAAATCACGACATCAAGTAAAATTAATTATAAAAAACATAATCAATTATTAAAAATCAATAAAACATGTCAAGATAAGTTATATACATTCAGATTCAATGTTGAATGCTTTAAAAGTGAAACTAAATATACACAAAAATTAGTTTACTCAAAATTAATTTTTTTTCACCATATAATCCAACAGACTCTAAAATAAAAACCAACTCTTTTAATTATTTCGAAATTTTATATTTGACTCCAATCTTAAGAGTGCAACGTTAAATCTTTTAATGGAGAGTTTTGTTGTTGATTGTAATTCCTTCAAACTCAAATTATTATCACATGATATCATATTCATAAAAAAATATTAAAAGAATTTATTTCAATATTAGTTAGATACATTTTACATAGACCAATTTTTGCAAAAATTTAAAGAAATGATCAAAGAATAAGTACAAATTAACATATATTTACAAGGACCAAAACTATACAAACAAATTTACATAAATTAAAAGTAAAAAATATCGTATATTGTCAAACTGTAATTACATATTAAAAACTCTAAACGAGGACCTTGTTGCTCACATGCAATTTTTTTTAAGAATAGTGAATGAATAGAAAAATTGTTAATTAAAGTGTATTTATGATCATTTTATGACCATCATAAAAGAATTCAAACTTTATTATTTTAAAACTATAAAGTTGAACTCTTATGCTATGTTTGAATGCAAAAGGAAAGTTAATAAAAAAAATAGGAGAAAAGAATGTGAAAAGAATAAAAGTGAAGAGAAGGTTAGAAGAAAGTGAAATAATTTTTTTGTTGTTTGTTATGAGTGAAAATTAATTTATCATTTCCTCTCACTTTTATAATTTTTAAAATATGAATACTTCACCAACTAATGTACAACTACTGCTTCTGTAGCATGCATAGATATTGTACGTGCAACACAACAAAACCCACTTTTTTAAACCACCAATAGCAGTAGAAATTTAAAGGGAAATAATATTGATTAGACAACTGCTAAAATAGGAATAAATTGTTCAGAACTACCAGAGTCAGAATATATTAAGAAACAAAATTGATGATTTCTAATCTGCATTATTTAAAGGGTAAATATTAATTATATATAAATATCACAAAATGGAGAAATACATTAGATTATCAATGTATAAACAAGACTAACAAACCGTGTAAGAAGTACACAAACACTCCTTTAAATCTTCACAACCATCATATTTATTTTCATAATTTTGTCACTAATTATTTACGAATTACACAATCCCTCATTAATTAGGACTGATTTCAATTCCCTCACTAATTAATGCTTGTTTCCAATTTCCTCACTAACTTACATACATGTTTCACAATTTGCAATTTCATTTGTCTCTCATTCTATTTATTTAAATACAACTTAAATTATATAAGATTGAGCCACTTCTATAAGATTTAATTGTTGTTAAATTACCTTAAAATTATTTATTATTAAAAATTATATTGAAGTTGAAATATTTAGAAATCAAAGCAATTCAACGAGGGGAATTTAATGATAAGGAAATGCTATCATATCGTGTGGAAATTATTGGATGGAAACTCTAGTGTCGAAATGTCGACAAGAAAAGTTTATTGGTTCGAAAGGTTCAAATATGTCATTGAAGTCTGCTTACATGTTGTAGTCGAAATGCTAGGTTTATTAGCATGTAAAATTGATTTTGTTTGTTATACCTATTTGTTTAAGTTAGTTTGTGTTTACCATGAAATTTAGTAAACAACTGTTAGTCTTCTAAATTCTAAACTTTGGTTAATTATAGGATCGACTAGATTGATCCTATGACGATAGTGTCTGTTTCTTGATCATTTTATAGGTTTTTTCTGGATATTGATCTTTTCGATTGTGAAAGTAAGTTCGGGTATAAATGGTAAAGAGAAACTAAAGATAAGGAAGTTAAATGACAACGAAAAAAAATAAAGGCTTCGGATAAAAAATGTAAAGAAATGGTAAATGACTTTGAAATATTGCATTCAAAGATAAAAGAGTGGTGTTTCAAATGTACATTCTTAAAACTCGTTTCTCGATTAACTTTGATACTTTGAGTGTATAGAATAATTTGTACAATAATTGAACACACAAAAATTCAAAATAGAGACTCCTATTTATACTAATTCTAAACGAACAGTCTTCTCATCAGAAGATAACACGTTCTCGCTTGCATGTGTCTGATCCTTCAAAGGCATCCACGCGTCTTATTTCGAAAAGAACATATAAGTGCCAAAATTCATATCCTTTCAGCCTTACCTCAAATTGTTCATCGAACCGGCCTAAAGTATCTTTCGAATATTAGGTTTCGAATTCGTCTTTCTTTAGTAAAAGTTTGGTCGAAAAAACCATTATATGCTTCTATCGAAAACATCTTTCAAATACCCTTAATTCCTCTTAAAGAACCTTAATATTTTCATGAAACCTTGAGCGTCGAATTTTCCAGCTAAAAAATTTCTCCCAAAAATGTCTTTTTCGATTACAATGAGAAAAATGACATTTTTTGAAATCTTTTGATGCGTTAGTAATTACTGCTATGACATCATGATCATGATGACCACTTTTCTGAAATGTATCATCGAGACGTGCACCGCTGCTTTGAATCATTACCCCTAAAAAATAGGAGTATGGTGGTAACTTGTAAAGGTAATCACCTACATATCCTGTAGAACTCTTCCACATGCCCCACTAACTTTTATTCATCTTCCATAATGAAATTTGAAGCATTTTTCTTCCTCTCTATAAATACCATCCCCTTTAATGGCTTAAACTTTTTCATCTCTTCTGCAACCTAAACTTGCATTCTTGAACTTTTCTTTATAAACCCTCACATAAATATTTATTCTTTAAACCTCTGTTCTTCAACAATTGCGCCTAAGATTAAAACATCCAAGACAAAACAAAAAGAAGCTTTTGTTTCAGTCACCAATATAGAAACTCTATTTCTAGTAGGGAACCAGGAATATGTCCCAGGACCTCTTCTTCTTGAGGATAAACACAAAATTTACGAATCTCAGACAATTTCTGGGGAAACACATGCATTTATAGGTCCTTTGCCTGACCCTAATGCAGATACACAAAAACTCAAAGATTTCTTCTATGTTTACCATCGTATAAGACCCTTATCTAGTAAAAGAAGTATGACGATAAAGGTAGTAAAAAACCTGAAATCCTTAAATCTCTAGAAAACCTAGTGAAGTCTTCAATTTCCGCTTCACAAATAGAAGATAAGATTAACCTAGATTACATGAGCAACTCTCTTAAAGTGTTTTGCTCTTGTCCTCTAATGAAATACCATGAATCTTACCTTTCTTGGCTTGCTAAAGTCGAAAGTGAAAAAAGCGATTTCTAGAAGAACATGGAGATTTACAACATGATTCAACTGTCAAAATATGGTCTTGGGTATAGTCAAAGCATGCTAGTGGCTTCATTATACTTATGTGATTCTACCCATAATACTTTTCATTTCCCTTGTGGAATGATGTTCCCAACTTTATTTGATATTGCTGCCATTACTGGTCTTTGACCAATTGGGGAAACCTTCAACCTCTTTGAATTGGATGAAGACACCATCGTCTTCGGAAAAGGCAAGCCAACTTTCACACAATATATAGCTCACCATCATGACAAAACTACTGAAGAAGTCTCTGACCAGGAACATATTTCCTTCTTGGCATTATGGTTATCACATTGTGTCTTCTGCTAAAGCTCTCTTCAAGTAGCTAAGAGGTATCTTATCATGGAAAACCAAATTCATGTTGGGAATAAATTGTGTTTAAGCCAAATCATTTTAGGCTCCCTCTGTGAATCTTTAGGAGAATCTACCAAAATTTCGAGGAGTTACCAACTAGGAACGCACGTTTTTTTCAGTGTCCCCTTTTGGCTACTTTAATTGTGGCTAAATGCCACCTTCGAGCCTTTTCTTTCGACAAGAAACCTCATCAACAAAGAAGATGATGAAATAAAATCTAGGAGGGTCGAGGGGACAAGATTAGTCCAATTAACTCCCAGTGACGAAGGGAAAATTTTACGAGACACCATTACTGGGTTCGTAATGATGTTTGTCAAGCCTTATAACTTCATTTCTTTGATGACTCCCTTTACTGAAAGGATGTGAGGTCCTGAATGGTTTACACATAAATTTCTTGCTCCTTCGAAGGACCAAGAAGCCGAATCTATAGCCATTTGGGAATCTTTTTGTTCTAGATTGGGCCAACAGCTTGACTGGGCCCAGTCCAAGACATCTCCCTTGGTACGATCCGTGTGGCCGTGACCCGGATTGCCCGTTACCTATCGAGCATGTCGGCCGTTCGCCCTCCCGAACCAGCACTGGACCAAGACAACTGACGAGCATCCTCTCAGCCTTCCCGATATCAACGTCGTGCAGGCCACCAGGAACCGATCAGAGAGATGCCCATAACTAACCTTTCCTCGGGACCAATGGCTAGTTACGAGCGCATCTGCCCCGGTTTGACCAAGTCTTGGTAGTTACCTGATTTCACGGATCCACATATCTAGGCGTGAAATCAAGAACCAATGGCGACACTCCAGGGGAATTATATAAACAATGACACCTGTGAGGGCCAAGTATCTAATATTTACCATTCACTACCTAATACTTTGCTTGTACCTTCTTGTTCCTGCTCTTACTTGATTGTCGGAGTGCCTTATAGGTACAACCCCCTTTTTTCTCCTCGACTTCACAGCCCAACTACAGATCATCTTCCGACCACTTCTCAGGTTCTGATTAACCGGTAAGACCAATGGTGCCATCTGTGGAAATCTGCTCTCCTCATCTTTCATTCCTCAAAACCGAAGATCAAAGCAACTTTTTCGAGATTCTTCTCACTAATCATGGCCAACCGTGATGATCTTCACATTTCTAGAAAAAACCATTCTTTCCCCTGCTCGCAAAACCGATGGAAGTCAAGAACATCATCATCTCGAGGACAACCTGGGCTTCCGAGAGGGACAAACCGCGTCTCCAGATTCCACTAACGACCGATGTGACGACGACCAATTCTTGGACAAGGGAAACTCCAAGAATCCTGCCGAGGAACTGGAAGAAGTCATGTAACCAGTTCTTATCCCTCTCAACACCAACCCGGCCATGGCAGCACTGCTCACTGCTATCAATCAGACCAACACCCTCATCCTGCAACAAAATCAAAGGATAGGGGCCTGGGAGAACAAGTGATCAAGATCTCCTCCTCGAAGAACCAGACGGCAAAACTCCCCCAGTAATTCGCCACCCTGGCGTGGCCTACTTCCCAGAAAAGAGAGGAGCGACGTTTCTTTGTTCAAGAAACGCAACCGCACACCTCCTGACAGAGATCAAGAATGCCCTTCATTCGAGAAGAGGTAAGACAACAGGAAAATCAATCATGCTCGACTTCCCTCACCCAAGATAAACCAGAAGCGGAGGATCCCTGTCATACCGCAAATTTGCCCTACCTTTTTTACTTTTGTCTGGCTTCTAACTTTGCATCCCATTTGCATCATTTTTACTAAGTCGTTTGCATATCCTGCATCTCATGGAATCAGGCGCCTTGGTTTGAGGTATTAGGGTTGTGCCCTCTGTATGTGTAATTTTGTTTTGAAGTTCTCTTATCAGGTAAAAGGGAAATTCATCTAGTTCTCGATTAGTGGATGATGGGGTGGATTTTGAGGTATCATGGATTTCTTTCTCACCAAGTTACAAGGTTGTTTCTTGCCCGAATTCATCAGAGCTGGGATTAGGGTTTATTTCCTTATTTGTTGGTCAAGATGCTAGGATTTTGGATCCCTGGTTTTTGTGAAGATGTTTCTTTCGCCCGCCTCAAGGATAAC
>CATIWC010001801.1:0-32461 GCA_948472305.1 Vicia faba | reverse complement strand
ATTTTGACTTGCAAACACATTTCTAAACTGATTTTAAATATTTTTAGGTAAAAACACAAATTTAGACACAAAGAATTAAGGAAAATATATTTGAATATTAATTGTCTTAATTTTGACATATTCAAAATATTTTTAAATAGAAAGTGTATTTACATTTTTCTCCTTTTTATTATGGCAAAACGTACGAAGTATTTAATATCTCGATAAAAAAACTCCTCTGAATATGTGTACCTTAAAGCATCTCCAATGGAGAATATTTTTTGGTTGTTTGTGTAATATTTTGTGTGTCCAAATTGACTATTGCATTTAAGCAGTTCATAATCAACCTTAATTATTTTTATTTCAATGATAATTTTAAATAAGCAATGTATCTATAACATAAGGATGCATATTCTACTGTAATATCTATAAACTCTAATATGTCTACGGTGGGATAAATAAAATATTATTGACTAGTTTTATATTATCAATAATTTGGGTACAAAAACTTTGTTTTACAAAATCAAATGACCTATCCATGGATGTATCCACTTATACACTATTTTTTCACATAAAAATCTTGATTTTGACTTGAAAACACATTTCTAAACTGATTTTAAGTAATTTTAAGTAAAAACATACATTTAGACACAAAGAATTAAGGAAAATATATATGAATATTAATTGTCTTAATTTTGACATATTCAAAATATTTTTAAATAGAAAGTGTATTTACATTTTTCTCCTTTTTATTATGGCAAAACGTTGGAAGTATTTAATATCTCGATAAAAAACTCCTCTGAATATGTGTACCTTAAAGCATCTCCAATGGAGAATATTTTTTGATTGTTTGTGTAATATTTTGTGTGTCCAAATTGACTATTGCATTTAAGCAGTTCATAATCAACCTTAATTATTTTTATTTCAATGATAATTTTAAATAAGCAATGTATCTATAACATAAGGATGCATATTCTACTGTAATATCTATAAACTCTAATATGTCTACGGTGGGATAAATAAAATATTATTGACTAGTTTTATATTATCAATAATTTGTGTACAAAAACTTTTTTTTACAAAATCCAAATGACCTATCCATGGATGTATCCACTTATACACTATTTTTTCACATAAAATCTTGATTTTGACTTGAAAACACATTTCTAAACTGATTTTAAGTAATTTTAAGTAAAAACATACATTTAGACACAACGAATTAAGGAAAATATATATGAATATTAATTGTCTTAATTTTGACATATTCAAAATATTTTTAAATAGAAAGTGTATTTACATTTTTCTCCTTTTTATTATGGCAAAACGTTGGAACTATTTTATATCTCGATAAAAAAACTCCTCTGAATATGTGTACCTTAAAGCATCTCCAATGGAGAATATTTTTTGATTGTTTGTGTAATATTTTGTGTGTCCAAATTGACTATTGCATTTAAGCAGTTCATAATCAACCTTAATTATTTTTATTTCAATGATAATTTTAAATAAGCAATGTATCTATAACATAAGGATGCATATTCTACTGTAATATCTATAAACTCTAATATGTCTACGGTGGGATAAATAAAATATTATTGACTAGTTTTATATTATCAATAATTTGGGTACAAAAACTTTGTTTTACAAAATCAAATGACCTATCCATGGATGTATCCACTTATACACTATTTTTTCACATAAAAATCTTGATTTTGACTTGAAAACACATTTCTAAACTGATTTTAAGTAATTTTAAGTAAAAACATACATTTAGACACAAAGAATTAAGGAAAATATATATGAATATTAATTGTCTTAATTTTGACATATTCAAAATATTTTTAAATAGAAAGTGTATTTACATTTTTCTCCTTTTTATTATGGCAAAACGTACGAAGTATTTAATATCTCGATAAAAAAACTCCTCTGAATATGTGTACCTTAAAGCATCTCCAATGGAGAATATTTTTTGGTTGTTTGTGTAATATTTTGGTGTGTCCAAATTGACTATTGCATTTAAGCAGTTCATAATCAACCTTAATTATTTTTATTTCAATGATAATTTTAAATAAGCAATGTATCTATAACATAAGGATGCATATTCTACTGTAATATCTATAAACTCTAATATGTCTTACGGTGGGATAAATAAAATATTATTGACTAGTTTTATATTATCAATAATTTGGGTACAAAAACTTTGTTTTACAAAATCAAATGACCTATCCATGGATGTATCCACTTATACACTATTTTTTCACATGAAAAATCTTGATTTTGACTTGAAAACACATTTCTAAACTGATTTTAAGTAATTTTAAGTAAAAACATACATTTAGACACAAAGAATTAAGGAAAATATATATGAATATTAATTGTCTTAATTTTGACATATTCAAAATATTTTTAAATAGAAAGTGTATTTACATTTTTCTCCTTTTTATTATGGCAAAACGTACGAAGTATTTAATATCTCGATAAAAAAACTCCTCTGAATATGTGTACCTTAAAGCATCTCCAATGGAGAATATTTTTTGGTTGTTTGTGTAATATTTTGTGTGTCCAAATTGACTATTGCATTTAAGCAGTTCATAATCAACCTTAATTATTTTTATTTCAATGATAATTTTAAATAAGCAATGTATCTATAACATAAGGATGCATATTCTACTGTAATATCTATAAACTCTAATATGTCTACGGTGGGATAAATAAAATATTATTGACTAGTTTTATATTATCAATAATTTGGGTACAAAAACTTTGTTTTACAAAATCAAATGACCTATCCATGGATGTATCCACTTATACACTATTTTTTCACATAAAAATCTTGATTTTGACTTGAAAACACATTTCTAAACTGATTTTAAGTAATTTTAAGTAAAAACATACATTTAGACACAAAGAATTAAGGAAAATATATATGAATATTAATTGTCTTAATTTTGACATATTCAAAATATTTTTAAATAGAAAGTGTATTTACATTTTTCTCCTTTTTATTATGGCAAAACGTACGAAGTATTTAATATCTCGATAAAAAAACTCCTCTGAATATGTGTACCTTAAAGCATCTCCAATGGAGAATATTTTTTGGTTGTTTGTGTAATATTTTGTGTGTCCAAATTGACTATTGCATTTAAGCAGTTCATAATCAACCTTAATTATTTTTATTTCAATGATAATTTTAAATAAGCAATGTATCTATAACATAAGGATGCATATTCTACTGTAATATCTATAAACTCTAATATGTCTACGGTGGGATAAATAAAATATTATTGACTAGTTTTATATTATCAATAATTTGGGTACAAAAACTTTGTTTTACAAAATCAAATGACCTATCCATGGATGTATCCACTTATACACTATTTTTTCACATAAAAATCTTGATTTTGACTTGAAAACACATTTCTAAACTGATTTTAAGTAATTTTAAGTAAAAACATACATTTAGACACAAAGAATTAAGGAAAATATATATGAATATTAATTGTCTTAATTTTGACATATTCAAAATATTTTTAAATAGAAAGTGTATTTACATTTTTCTCCTTTTTATTATGGCAAAACGTTGGAAGTATTTAATATCTCGATAAAAAACTCCTCTGAATATGTGTCCCTTAAAGCATCTCCAATGGAGAATATTTTTTGATTGTTTGTGTAATATTTTGTGTGTCCAAATTGACTATTGCATTTAAGCAGTTCATAATCAACCTTAATTATTTTTATTTCAATGATAATTTTAAATAAGCAATGTATCTATAACATAAGGATGCATATTCTACTGTAATATCTATAAACTCTAATATGTCTACGGTGGGATAAATAAAATATTATTGACTAGTTTTATATTATCAATAATTTGTGTACAAAAACTTTTTTTTTACAAAATCAAATGACCTATCCATGGATGTATCCACTTATACACTATTTTTTCACATAAAAATCTTGATTTTGACTTGAAAACACATTTCTAAACTGATTTTAAGTAATTTTAAGTAAAAACATACATTTAGACACAACGAATTAAGGAAAATATATATGAATATTAATTGTCTTAATTTTGACATATTCAAAATATTTTTAAATAGAAAGTGTATTTACATTTTTCTCCTTTTTATTATGGCAAAACGTTGGAACTATTTTATATCTCGATAAAAAACTCCTCTGAATTTGTGTACCTTAAAGCATGTCCAATGGAGAATATTTTTTGATTGTTTGTGTAATATTTGTGTGTCCAAATTGACTATTGCATTTAAGCAGTTCATAATCAACCTTAATTATTTTTATTTCAATGATAATTTTAAATAAGCAATGTATCTATAACATAAGGATGCATATTCTACTGTAATATCTATAAACTCTAATATGTCTACGGTGGGATAAATAAAATATTATTGACTAGTTTTATATTATCAATAATTTGGGTACAAAAACTTTGTTTTACAAAATCAAATGACCTATCCATGGATGTATCCACTTATACACTATTTTTTCACATAAAAATCTTGATTTTGACTTGAAAACACATTTCTAAACTGATTTTAAGTAATTTTAAGTAAAAACATACATTTAGACACAAAGAATTAAGGAAAATATATATGAATATTAATTGTCTTAATTTTGACATATTCAAAATATTTTTAAATAGAAAGTGTATTTACATTTTTCTCCTTTTTATTATGGCAAAACGTTGGAAGTATTTAATATCTCGATAAAAAACTCCTCTGAATATGTGTACCTTAAAGCATCTCCAATGGAGAATATTTTTTGATTGTTTGTGTAATATTTTGTGTGTCCAAATTGACTATTGCATTTAAGCAGTTCATAATCAACCTTAATTATTTTTATTTCAATGATAATTTTAAATAAGCAATGTATCTATAACATAAGGATGCATATTCTTCTGTAATATCTATAAACTCTAATATGTCTACGGTGGGATAAATAAAATATTATTGACTAGTTTTATATTATCAATAATTTGGGTACAAAAACTTTGTTTTACAAAATCAAATGACCTATCCATGGATGTATCCACTTATACACTATTTTTTCACATAAAAATCTTGATTTTGACTTGAAAACACATTTCTAAACTGATTTTAAGTAATTTTAAGTAAAAATATACATTTAGACACAACGAATTAAGGAAAATATATATGAATATTAATTGTCTTAATTTTGACATATTCAAAATATTTTTAAATAGAAAGTGTATTTACATTTTTCTCCTTTTTATTATGGCAAAACGTTGGAAGTATTTAATATCTCGATAAAAAACTCCTCTGAATATGTGTACCTTAAAGCATCTCCAATGGAGAATATTTTTTGATTGTTTGTGTAATATTTTGTGTGTCCAAATTGACTATTGCATTTAAGCAGTTCATAATCAACCTTAATTATTTTTATTTCAATGATAATTTTAAATAAGCAATGTATCTATAACATAAGGATGCATATTCTACTGTAATATCTATAAACTCTAATATGTCTACGGTGGGATAAATCAAATATTATTGACTAGTTTTATATTATCAATAATTTGGGTACAAAAACTTTGTTTTACAAAATCAAATGACCTATCCATGGATGTATCCACCTATACACTATTTTTTTCACATAAAAATTTTGATTTTGACTTGAAAACACATTTCAAAACTGATTTTAAGTATTTGTAGGTAAAAACACACATTTAGACACATAGAATTAAGGAAAATATATATGAATATTAATTGTCTTAATTTTGACATATTCAAAATATTTTTGAATAGAAAGTGTATTTACGTTTTTCTCCTTTTTATTATGGCAAAAAGTACGAAGTATTTAATATCTCGATAAAAAACTCCTCTGAATATGTGTACCTTTTAAAGCATCTCCAATGGAGAATATTTTTTGGTTGTTTGTGTCATATCTTATGTGTCCAAATTGACAATTGCATTTAAGCAGTTCAAAATCAACCTTAATTATTTTTATTTCAATGATAGTTAAAAAAAAGCAATGTATCTATAACATAAGGATGTTGTAATATCTATAAACTCTAATATGTATAGGGTGGGATAAAACAAATATTATTGACTACTTTTATATTATCAATAATTTGGGTACAAAAACTTTGTTTTACAAAATCAAATGACCTATCCATGGATGTTTCCACCTATACACTATTTTTTCACATAAAAGTCTTGATTTTGACTTGCAAACACATTTCTAAACTGATTTTAAATATTTTTAGGTAAAAACACAAATTTAGACACAAAGAATTAAGGAAAATATATTTGAATATTAATTGTCTTAATTTTGACATATTCAAAATATTTTTAAATAGAAAGTGTATTTACATTTTTCTCCTTTTTATTATGGCAAAACGTACGAAGTATTTAATATCTCGATAAAAAAACTCCTCTGAATATGTGTACCTTAAAGCATCTCCAATGGAGAATATTTTTTGGTTGTTTGTGTAATATTTTGTGTGTCCAAATTGACTATTGCATTTAAGCAGTTCATAATCAACCTTAATTATTTTTATTTCAATGATAATTTTAAATAAGCAATGTATCTATAACATAAGGATGCATATTCTACTGTAATATCTATAAACTCTAATATGTCTACGGTGGGATAAATAAAATATTATTGACTAGTTTTATATTATCAATAATTTGGGTACAAAAACTTTGTTTTACAAAATCAAATGACCTATCCATGGATGTATCCACTTATACACTATTTTTTCACATAAAAATCTTGATTTTGACTTGAAAACACATTTCTAAACTGATTTTAAGTAATTTTAAGTAAAAACATACATTTAGACACAAAGAATTAAGGAAAATATATATGAATATTAATTGTCTTAATTTTGACATATTCAAAATATTTTTAAATAGAAAGTGTATTTACATTTTTCTCCTTTTTATTATGGCAAAATGTTGGAAGTATTTAATATCTCGATAAAAAACTCCTCTGAATATGTGTACCTTAAAGCATCTCCAATGGAGAATATTTTTTGATTGTTTGTGTAATATTTTGTGTGTCCAAATTGACTATTGCATTTAAGCAGTTCATAATCAACCTTAATTATTTTTATTTCAATGATAATTTTAAATAAGCAATGTATCTATAACATAAGGATGCATATTCTACTGTAATATCTATAAACTCTAATATGTCTACGGTGGGATAAATAAAATATTATTGACTAGTTTTATATTATCAATAATTTGTGTACAAAAACTTTTTTTTACAAAATCAAATGACCTATCCATGGATGTATCCACTTATACACTATTTTTTCACATAAAAATCTTGATTTTGACTTGAAAACACATTTCTAAACTGATTTTAAGTAATTTTAAGTAAAAACATACATTTAGACACAACGAATTAAGGAAAATATATATGAATATTAATTGTCTTAATTTTGACATATTCAAAATATTTTTAAATAGAAAGTGTATTTACATTTTTCTCCTTTTTATTATGGCAAAACGTTGGAACTATTTTATATCTCGATAAAAAACTCCTCTGAATATGTGTACCTTAAAGCATCTCCAATGGAGAATATTTTTTGATTGTTTGTGTAATATTTTGTGTGTCCAAATTGACTATTGCATTTAAGCAGTTCATAATCAACCTTAATTATTTTTATTTCAATGATAATTTTAAATAAGCAATGTATCTATAACATAAGGATGCATATTCTACTGTAATATCTATAAACTCTAATATGTCTACGGTGGGATAAATCAAATATTATTGACTAGTTTTATATTATCAATAATTTGGGTACAAAAACTTTGTTTTACAAAATCAAATGACCTATCCATGGATGTATCCACCTATACACTATTTTTTTCACATAAAAATTTTGATTTTGACTTGAAAACACATTTCAAAACTGATTTTAAGTATTTGTAGGTAAAAACACACATTTAGACACATAGAATTAAGGAAAATATATATGAATATTAATTGTCTTAATTTTGACATATTCAAAATATTTTTGAATAGAAAGTGTATTTACGTTTTTCTCCTTTTTATTATGGCAAAAAGTACGAAGTATTTAATATCTCGATAAAAAACTCCTCTGAATATGTGTACCTTTTAAAGCATCTCCAATGGAGAATATTTTTTGGTTGTTTGTGTCATATCTTATGTGTCCAAATTGACAATTGCATTTAAGCAGTTCAAAATCAACCTTAATTATTTTTATTTCAATGATAGTTAAAAAAAAGCAATGTATCTATAACATAAGGATGTTGTAATATCTATAAACTCTAATATGTATAGGGTGGGATAAAACAAATATTATTGACTACTTTTATATTATCGATAATTTGGGTACAAAAACTTTGTTTTACAAAATCAAATGACCTATCCATGGATGTTTCCACCTATACACTATTTTTTCACATAAAAGTCTTGATTTTGACTTGCAAACACATTTCTAAACTGATTTTAAATATTTTTAGGTAAAAACACAAATTTAGACACAAAGAATTAAGGAAAATATATTTGAATATTAATTGTCTTAATTTTGACATATTCAAAATATTTTTAAATAGAAAGTGTATTTACATTTTTCTCCTTTTTATTATGGCAAAACGTACGAAGTATTTAATATCTCGATAAAAAAACTCCTCTGAATATGTGTACCTTAAAGCATCTCCAATGGAGAATATTTTTTGGTTGTTTGTGTAATATTTTGTGTGTCCAAATTGACTATTGCATTTAAGCAGTTCATAATCAACCTTAATTATTTTTATTTCAATGATAATTTTAAATAAGCAATGTATCTATAACATAAGGATGTTGTAATATCTATAAACTCTAATATGTATAGGGTGGGATAAATCAAATATTATTGACTATTTTTATATTATCAATAATTTGGGTACAAAAACTTTGTTTTACAAAATCAAATGACCTATCCATGGATGTTTCCACCTATACACTATGTTTTCACATAAAAATCTTAATTTTGACTTGCAAACACATTTCTAAACTGATTTTAAATATTTTTAGGTAAAAACACACATTTAGACACAAAGAATTAAGGAAAATATATATGAATATTAATTGTCTTAATTTTGTCATATTCAAAATATTTTTAAATAGAAAGTGTATTTACATTTTTCTCCTTTTTATTATGGCAAAACGTACGAAGTATTTAATATCTCGATAAAAAACTCCTCTGAATATGTGTACCTTTTAAAGCATCTCCAATGGAGAATATTTTTTGGTTGTTTGTGTCATATCTTATGTGTCCAAATTGACAATTGCATTTAAGCAGTTCAAAATCAACCTTAATTATTTTTATTTCAATGATAGTTATAAAAAAGCAATGTATCTATAACATAAGGATGCTGTAATATCTATAAACTCTAATATGTATAGGGTGGGATAAATCAAATATTATTGACTACTTTTATATTATCAATAATTTGGGTACAAAAACTTTGTTTTACAAAATCAAATGACCTATCCATGGATGTTTCCACCTATACACTATTTTTTCACATAAAAATCTTTATTTTGACTTGCAAACACATTTCTAAACTGATTTTAAGTATTTTTAGGTAAAAACACACATTTAGACACAAAGAATTAAGGAAAATATATATGAATATTAATTGTCTTAATTTTGACATATTCAAAATATTTTTAAATAGAAAGTGTATTTACATTTTTCTCCTTTTTATTATGGCAAAACGTACGAAGTATTTAATATCTCGATAAAAAACTCCTCTGAATATGTGTACCTTTTAAAGCATCTCCAATGGAGAATATTTTTTGGTTGTTTGTGTCATATCTTATGTGTCCAAATTGACAATTGCATTTAAGCAGTTCAAAATCAACCTTAATTATTTTTATTTCAATGATAGTTATAAAAAAGCAATGTATCTATAACATAAGGATGTTGTAATATCTATAAATTCTAATATGTATAGGGTGGGATAAATCAAATATTATTGACTACTTTTATATTATCAATAATTTGGGTACAAAAAATTTGTTTTACAAAATCAAATGACCTATCCATGGATGTATCCACTTATACACTATTTTTTCACATAAAAATCTTGATTTTGACTTGAAAACACATTTCTAAACTGATTTTAAGTAATTTTATGTAAAAACATACATTTAGACACAAAGAATTAAGGAAAATATATATGAATATTAATTGTCTTAATTTTGACATATTTAAAATATTTTTAAATAGAAAGTGTATTTACATTTTTCTCCTTTTTATTATGGCAAAACGTACGAAGTATTTAATATCTCGATAAAAAACTCCTCTGAATATGTGTACCTTTTAAAGCATCTCCAATGGAGAATATTTTTTGGTTGTTTGTGTCATATCTTATGTGTCCAAATTGACAATTGCATTTAAGCAGTTCAAAATCAACCTTAATTATTTTTATTTCAATGATAGTTATAAAAAAGCAATGTATCTATAACATAAGGATGCTGTAATATCTATAAACTCTAATATGTATAGGGTGGGATAAAACAAATATTATTGACTACTTTTATATTATCAATAATTTGGGTACAAAAACTTTGTTTTACAAAATCAAATGACCTATCCATGGATGTTTCCACCTATACACTATTTTTTCACATAAAAGTCTTGATTTTGACTTGCAAACACATTTCTAAACTGATTTTAAATATTTTTAGGTAAAAACACAAATTTAGACACAAAGAATTAAGGAAAATATATTTGAATATTAATTGTCTTAATTTTGACATATTCAAAATATTTTTAAATAGAAAGTGTATTTACATTTTTCTCCTTTTTATTATGGCAAAACGTACGAAGTATTTAATATCTCGATAAAAAAACTCCTCTGAATATGTGTACCTTAAAGCATCTCCAATGGAGAATATTTTTTGGTTGTTTGTGTAATATTTTGTGTGTCCAAATTGACTATTGCATTTAAGCAGTTCATAATCATCCTTAATTATTTTTATTTCAATGATAATTTTAAATAAGCAATGTATCTATAACATAAGGATGTTGTAATATCTATAAACTCTAATATGTATAGGGTGGGATAAATCAAATATTATTGACTATTTTTATATTATCAATAATTTGGGTACAAAAACTTTGTTTTACAAAATCAAATGACCTATCCATGGATGTTTCCACCTATACACTATTTTTTCACATAAAAATCTTAATTTTGACTTGCAAACACATTTCTAAACTGATTTTAAATATTTTTAGGTAAAAACACACATTTAGACACAAAGAATTAAGGAAAATATATATGAATATTAATTGTCTTAATTTTGTCATATTCAAAATATTTTTAAATAGAAAGTGTATTTACATTTTTCTCCTTTTTATTATGGCAAAACGTACGAAGTATTTAATATCTCGATAAAAAACTCCTCTGAATATGTGTACCTTTTAAAGCATCTCCAATGGAGAATATTTTTTGGTTGTTTGTGTCATATCTTATGTGTCCAAATTGACAATTGCATTTAAGCAGTTCAAAATCAACCTTAATTATTTTTATTTCAATGATAGTTATAAAAAAGCAATGTATCTATAACATAAGGATGCTGTAATATCTATAAACTCTAATATGTATAGGGTGGGATAAATCAAATATTATTGACTACTTTTATATTATCAATAATTTGGTTACAAAAACTTTGTTTTACAAAATCAAAGGACCTATCCATGGATGTTTCCACCTATACACTATTTTTTCACATAAAAATCTTAATTTTGACTTGCAAACACATTTCTAAACTGATTTTAAGTATTTTTAGGTAAAAACACACATTTAGACACAAAGAATTAAGGAAAATATATATGAATATTAATTGTCTTAATTTTGTCATATTCAAAATATTTTTAAATAGAAAGTGTATTTACATTTTTCTCCTTTTTATTATGGCAAAACGTACGAAGTATTTAATATCTCGATAAAAAACTCCTCTGAATATGTGTACCTTTTAAAGCATCTCCAATGGAGAATATTTTTTGGTTGTTTGTGTCATATCTTATGTGTCCAAATTGACAATTGCATTTAAGCAGTTCAAAATCAACCTTAATTATTTTTATTTCAATGATAGTTATAAAAAAGCAATGTATCTATAACATAAGGATGCTGTAATATCTATAAACTCTAATATGTATAGGGTGGGATAAATCAAATATTATTGACTACTTTTATATTATCAATAATTTGGGTACAAAAACTTTGTTTTACAAAATCAAATGACCTATCCATGGATGTTTCCACCTATACACTATTTTTTCACATAAAAATCTTTATTTTGACTTGCAAACACATTTCTAAACTGATTTTAAGTATTTTTAGGTAAAAACACACATTTAGACACAAAGAATTAAGGAAAATATATATGAATATTAATTGTCTTAATTTTGACATATTCAAAATATTTTTAAATAGAAAGTGTATTTACATTTTTCTCCTTTTTATTATGGCAAAACGTACGAAGTATTTAATATCTCGATAAAAAACTCCTCTGAATATGTGTACCTTTTAAAGCATCTCCAATGGAGAATATTTTTTGGTTGTTTGTGTCATATCTTATGTGTCCAAATTGACAATTGCATTTAAGCAGTTCAAAATCAACCTTAATTATTTTTATTTCAATGATAGTTATAAAAAAGCAATGTATCTATAACATAAGGATGTTGTAATATCTATAAATTCTAATATGTATAGGGTGGGATAAATCAAATATTATTGACTACTTTTATATTATCAATAATTTGGGTACAAAAACTTTGTTTTACAAAATCAAACGACCTATCCATGGATGTTTCCACCTATACACTATTTTTTCACATAAAAATCTTGATTTTGACTTGAAAACACATTTCTAAACTGATTTTAAGTAATTTTATGTAAAAACATACATTTAGACACAAAGAATTAAGGAAAATATATATGAATATTAATTGTCTTAATTTTGACATATTTAAAATATTTTTAAATAGAAAGTGTATTTACATTTTTCTCCTTTTTATTATGGCAAAATGTACGAAGTATTTAATATCTCGATAAAAAAATCATCTGAATATGTGTACCTTTTAAAGCATCTCCAATGGAGAATATTTTTTGGTTGTTTGTGTCATATCTTATGTGTCCAAATTGACAATTGCATTTAAGCAGTTCAAAATCAACCTTAATTATTTTTATTTCAATGATAGTTATAAAAAAGCAATGTATCTATAACATAAGGATGCTGTAATATCTATAAACTCTAATATGTATAGGGTGGGATAAATCAAATATTATTGACTACTTTTATATTATCAATAATTTGGGTACAAAAAATTTTTTTTACAAAATCAAATGACCTATCCATGGATGTATCCACCTATACACTATTTTTTCACATAAAAATCTTGATTTTGACTTGAAAACACATTTCTAAACTGATTTTAAGTATTTTTAGGTAAAAACACATATTTAGACACATAGAATTAAGGAAAATATATATGAATATTAATTGTCTTAATTTTGACATATTCAAAATATTTTTGAATAGAAAGTGTATTTACGTTTTTCTCCTTTTTATTATGGCAAAAAGTACGAAGTATTTAATATCTCGATAAAAAACTCCTCTGAATATGTGTACCTTTTAAAGCATCTCCAATGGAGAATATTTTTTGGTTGTTTGTGTCATATCTTATGTGTCCAAATTGACAATTGCATTTAAGCAGTTCAAAATCAACCTTAATTATTTTTATTTCAATGATAGTTATAAAAAAGCAATGTATCTATAACATAAGGATGCTGTAATATCTATAAACTCTAATATGTATAGGGTGGGATAAAACAAATATTATTGACTACTTTTATATTATCAATAATTTGGGTACAAAAACTTTGTTTTACAAAATCAAATGACCTATCCATGGATGTTTCCACCTATACACTATTTTTTCACATAAAAGTCTTGATTTTGACTTGCAAACACATTTCTAAACTGATTTTAAGTATTTTTAGGTAAAAACACACATTTAGACACAAAGAATTAAGGAAAATATATATGAATATTAATTGTCTTAATTTTGACATATTCAAAATATTTTTAAATAGAAAGTGTATTTACATTTTTCTCCTTTTTATTATGGAAAAACGTTGGAAGTATTTAATATCTCGATAAAAAACTCCTCTGAATATGTGTACCTTAAAGCATCTCCAATGGAGAATATTTTTTGGTTGTTTGTGTAATATTTTGTGTGTCCAAATTGACTATTGCATTTAAGCAGTTCATAATCAACCTTAATTATTTTTATTTCAATGATAATTTTAAATAAGCAATGTATCTATAACATAAGGATGCATATTCTACTGTAATATCTATAAACTCTAATATGTCTACGGTGGGATAAATAAAATATTATTGACTAGTTTTATATTATCAATAATTTGGGTACAAAAACTTTGTTTTACAAAATCAAATGACCTATCCATGGATGTATCCACTTATACACTATTGTTTCACATAAAAATCTTGATTTTGACTTGAAAACACATTTCTAAACTGATTTTAAGTAATTTTAGGTAAAAACATACATTTAGACACATAGAATTAAGGAAAATATATATGAATATTAATTGTCTTAATTTTGACATATTCAAAATATTTTTAAATAGAAAGTGTATTTACATTTTTCTCCTTTTTATTATGGCAAAACGTACGAAGTATTTAATATCTCGATAAAAAACTCCTCTGAAGATGTGTACCTTTTAAAGCATCTCCAATGGAGAATATTTTTTGGTTGTTTGTGTCATATCTTATGTGTCCAAATTGACAATTGCATTTAAGCAGTTCAAAATCAACCTTAATTATTTTTATTTCAATGATAGTTATAAAAAAGCAATGTATCTATAACATAAGGATGCTGTAATATCTATAAACTCTAATATGTATAGGGTGGGATAAATCAAATATTATTGACCACTTGTATATTATCAATAATTTGGGTACAAAAACTTTGTTTTACAAAATCAAATGACCTATCCATGGATGTATCCACTTATACACTATTTTTTCACATAAAAATCTTGATTTTGACTTGAAAACACATTTCTAAACTGATTTTAAGTAATTTTATGTAAAAACACACATTTAGACACAAAGAATTAAGGAAAATATATATGAATATTAATTGTCTTAATTTTGACATATTCAAAATATTTTTGAATAGAAAGTGTATTTACGTTTTTCTCCTTTTTATTATGGCAAAACGTACGAAGTATTTAATATCTCGATAAAAAACTCATCTGAATATGTGTACCTTTTAAAGCATCTCCAATGGAGAATATTTTTTGGTTGTTTGTGTCATATCTTATGTGTCCAAATTGACAATTGCATTTAAGCAGTTCAAAATCAACCTTAATTATTTTTATTTCAATGATAGTTATAAAAAAGCAATGTATCTATAACATAAGGATGTTGTAATATCTATAAACTCTAATATGTATAGGGTGGGATAAATCAAATATTATTGACTACTTTTATATTATCAATAATTTTGGTACAAAAACTTTGTTTTACAAAATCAAATGACCTATCCATGGATGTTTCCACCTATACACTATTTTTTTCACATAAAAATCTTGATTTTGACTTGCAAACACATTTCTAAACTGATTTTAAATATTTTTAGGTAAAAACACAAATTTAGACACAAAGAATTAAGGAAAATATATTTGAATATTAATTGTCTTAATTTTGACATATTCAAAATATTTTTAAATAGAAAGTGTATTTACATTTTTCTCCTTTTTATTATGGCAAAACGTACGAAGTATTTAATATCTCGATAAAAAACTCCTCTGAATATGTGTACCTTAAAGCATCTCCAATGGAGAATATTTTTTGGTTGTTTGTGTAATATTTTGTGTGTCCAAATTGACTATTGCATTTAAGCAGTTCATAATCAACCTTAATTATTTTTATTTCAATGATAATTTTAAATAAGCAATGTATCTATAACATAAGGATGCATATTCTACTGTAATATCTATAAACTCTAATATGTCTACGGTGGGATAAATAAAATATTATTGACTAGTTTTATATTATCAATAATTTGGGTACAAAAACTTTGTTTTACAAAATCAAATGACCTATCCATGGATGTATCCACTTATACACTATTTTTTCACATAAAAATCTTGATTTTGACTTGAAAACACATTTCTAAACTGATTTTAAGTAATTTTATGTAAAAACACACATTTAGACACAAAGAATTAAGGAAAATATATATGAATATTAATTGTCTTAATTTTGACATATTCAAAATATTTTTAAATAGAAAGTGTATTTACATTTTTCTCCTTTTTATTATGGCAAAACGTTGGAAGTATTTAATATCTCGATAAAAAACTCCTCTGAATATGTGTACCTTTTAAAGCATCTCCAATGGAGAATATTTTTTGGTTGTTTGTGTCATATCTTATGTGTTCAAATTGACAATTGCATTTAAGCAGTTCAAAATCAACCTTAATTATTTTTATTTCAATGATAGTTATAAAAAAGCAATGTATCTATAACATAAGGATGCTGTAATATCTATAAACTTTAATATGTATAGGGTGGGATAAATCAAATATTATTGACTACTTTTATATTATCAATAATTTGGGTACAAAAACTTTGTTTTACAAAATCAAATGACCTATCCATGGATGTTTCCACCTATACACTATTTTTTCACATAAAAATCTTGATTTTGACTTGAAAACACATTTCTAAACTGATTTTAAGTAATTTTATGTAAAAACATACATTTAGACACAAAGAATTAAGGAAAATATATATGAATATTAATTGTCTTAATTTTGACATATTTAAAATATTTTTAAATAGAAAGTGTATTTACATTTTTCTCCTTTTTATTATGGCAAAATGTACGAAGTATTTAATATCTCGATAAAAAAATCATCTGAATATGTGTACCTTTTAAAGCATCTCCAATGGAGAATATTTTTTGGTTGTTTGTGTCATATCTTATGTGTCCAAATTGACAATTGCATTTAAGCAGTTCAAAATCAACCTTAATTATTTTTATTTCAATGATAGTTATAAAAAAGCAATGTATCTATAACATAAGGATGCTGTAATATCTATAAACTCTAATATGTATAGGGTGGGATAAATCAAATATTATTGACTACTTTTATATTATCAATAATTTGGGTACAAAAAATTTTTTTTACAAAATCAAATGACCTATCCATGGATGTATCCACCTATACACTATTTTTTCACATAAAAATCTTGATTTTGACTTGAAAACACATTTCTAAACTGATTTTAAGTATTTTTAGGTAAAAACACATATTTAGACACATAGAATTAAGGAAAATATATATGAATATTAATTGTCTTAATTTTGACATATTCAAAATATTTTTGAATAGAAAGTGTATTTACGTTTTTCTCCTTTTTATTATGGCAAAAAGTACGAAGTATTTAATATCTCGATAAAAAACTCCTCTGAATATGTGTACCTTTTAAAGCATCTCCAATGGAGAATATTTTTTGGTTGTTTGTGTCATATCTTATGTGTCCAAATTGACAATTGCATTTAAGCAGTTCAAAATCAACCTTAATTATTTTTATTTCAATGATAGTTATAAAAAAGCAATGTATCTATAACATAAGGATGCTGTAATATCTATAAACTCTAATATGTATAGGGTGGGATAAAACAAATATTATTGACTACTTTTATATTATCAATAATTTGGGTACAAAAACTTTGTTTTACAAAATCAAATGACCTATCCATGGATGTTTCCACCTATACACTATTTTTTCACATAAAAGTCTTGATTTTGACTTGCAAACACATTTCTAAACTGATTTTAAGTATTTTTAGGTAAAAACACACATTTAGACACAAAGAATTAAGGAAAATATATATGAATATTAATTGTCTTAATTTTGACATATTCAAAATATTTTTAAATAGAAAGTGTATTTACATTTTTCTCCTTTTTATTACGGAAAAACGTTGGAAGTATTTAATATCTCGATAAAAAACTCCTCTGAATATGTGTACCTTAAAGCATCTCCAATGGAGAATATTTTTTGGTTGTTTGTGTAATATTTTGTGTGTCCAAATTGACTATTGCATTTAAGCAGTTCATAATCAACCTTAATTATTTTTATTTCAATGATAATTTTAAATAAGCAATGTATCTATAACATAAGGATGCATATTCTACTGTAATATCTATAAACTCTAATATGTCTACGGTGGGATAAATAAAATATTATTGACTAGTTTTATATTATCAATAATTTGGGTACAAAAACTTTGTTTTACAAAATCAAATGACCTATCCATGGATGTATCCACTTATACACTATTTTTTCACATAAAAATCTTGATTTTGACTTGAAAACACATTTCTAAACTGATTTTAAGTAATTTTATGTAAAAACACACATTTAGACACAAAGAATTAAGGAAAATATATATGAATATTAACTGTCTTAATTTTGACATATTCAAAATATTTTTAAATAGAAAGTGTATTTACATTTTTCTCCTTTTTATTATGGCAAAACGTTGGAAGTATTTAATATCTCGATAAAAAACTCCTCTGAATATGTGTACCTTTTAAAGCATCTCCAATGGAGAATATTTTTTGGTTGTTTGTGTCATATCTTATGTGTTCAAATTGACAATTGCATTTAAGCAGTTCAAAATCAACCTTAATTATTTTTATTTCAATGATAGTTATAAAAAAGCAATGTATCTATAACATAAGGATGCTGTAATATCTATAAACTTTAATATGTATAGGGTGGGATAAATCAAATATTATTGACTACTTTTATATTATCAATAATTTGGGTACAAAAACTTTGTTTTACAAAATCAAATGACCTATCCATGGATGTTTCCACCTATACACTATTTTTTCACATAAAAATCTTGATTTTGACTTGAAAACACATTTCTAAACTGATTTTAAGTAATTTTATGTAAAAACATACATTTAGACACAAAGAATTAAGGAAAATATATATGAATATTAATTGTCTTAATTTTGACATATTCAAAATATTTTTAAATAGAAAGTGTATTTACATTTTTCTCCTTTTTATTATGGCAAAACGTTGGAAGTATTTAATATCTCGATAAAAAACTCCTCTGAATATGTGTACCTTTTAAAGCATCTCCAATGGAGAATATTTTTTGGTTGTTTGTGTCATATCTTATGTGTCCAAATTGACAATTGCATTTAAGCAGTTCAAAATCAACCTTAATTATTTTTATTTCAATGATAGTTATAAAAAAGCAATGTATCTATAACATAAGGATGTTGTAATATCTATAAACTCTAATATGTATAGGGTGGGATAAATCAAATATTATTGACTACTTTTATATTATCAATAATTTTGGTACAAAAACTTTGTTTTACAAAATCAAATGACCTATCCATGGATGTTTCCACCTATACACTATTTTTTTCACATAAAAATCTTGATTTTGACTTGCAAACACATTTCTAAACTGATTTTAAATATTTTTAGGTAAAAACACAAATTTAGACACAAAGAATTAAGGAAAATATATTTGAATATTAATTGTCTTAATTTTGACATATTCAAAATATTTTTAAATAGAAAGTGTATTTACATTTTTCTCCTTTTTATTATGGCAAAACGTACGAAGTATTTAATATCTCGATAAAAAACTCCTCTGAATATGTGTACCTTAAAGCATCTCCAATGGAGAATATTTTTTGGTTGTTTGTGTAATATTTTGTGTGTCCAAATTGACTATTGCATTTAAGCAGTTCATAATCAACCTTAATTATTTTTATTTCAATGATAATTTTAAATAAGCAATGTATCTATAACATAAGGATGCATATTCTACTGTAATATCTATAAACTCTAATATGTCTACGGTGGGATAAATAAAATATTATTGACTAGTTTTATATTATCAATAATTTGGGTACAAAAACTTTGTTTTACAAAATCAAATGACCTATCCATGGATGTATCCACTTATACACTATTTTTTCACATAAAAATCTTGATTTTGACTTGAAAACACATTTCTAAACTGATTTTAAGTAATTTTATGTAAAAACACACATTTAGACACAAAGAATTAAGGAAAATATATATGAATATTAATTGTCTTAATTTTGACATATTCAAAATATTTTTAAATAGAAAGTGTATTTACATTTTTCTCCTTTTTATTATGGCAAAACGTTGGAAGTATTTAATATCTCGATAAAAAACTCCTCTGAATATGTGTACCTTTTAAAGCATCTCCAATGGAGAATATTTTTTGGTTGTTTGTGTCATATCTTATGTGTTCAAATTGACAATTGCATTTAAGCAGTTCAAAATCAACCTTAATTATTTTTATTTCAATGATAGTTATAAAAAAGCAATGTATCTATAACATAAGGATGCTGTAATATCTATAAACTTTAATATGTATAGGGTGGGATAAATCAAATATTATTGACTACTTTTATATTATCAATAATTTGGGTACAAAAACTTTGTTTTACAAAATCAAATGACCTATCCATGGATGTTTCCACCTATACACTATTTTTTCACATAAAAATCTTGATTTTGACTTGAAAACACATTTCTAAACTGATTTTAAGTAATTTTATGTAAAAACATACATTTAGACACAAAGAATTAAGGAAAATATATATGAATATTAATTGTCTTAATTTTGACATATTTAAAATATTTTTAAATAGAAAGTGTATTTACATTTTTCTCCTTTTTATTATGGCAAAATGTACGAAGTATTTAATATCTCGATAAAAAAATCATCTGAATATGTGTACCTTTTAAAGCATCTCCAATGGAGAATATTTTTTGGTTGTTTGTGTCATATCTTATGTGTCCAAATTGACAATTGCATTTAAGCAGTTCAAAATCAACCTTAATTATTTTTATTTCAATGATAGTTATAAAAAAGCAATGTATCTATAACATAAGGATGCTGTAATATCTATAAACTCTAATATGTATAGGGTGGGATAAATCAAATATTATTGACTACTTTTATATTATCAATAATTTGGGTACAAAAAATTTTTTTTACAAAATCAAATGACCTATCCATGGATGTATCCACCTATACACTATTTTTTCACATAAAAATCTTGATTTTGACTTGAAAACACATTTCTAAACTGATTTTAAGTATTTTTAGGTAAAAACACATATTTAGACACATAGAATTAAGGAAAATATATATGAATATTAATTGTCTTAATTTTGACATATTCAAAATATTTTTGAATAGAAAGTGTATTTACGTTTTTCTCCTTTTTATTATGGCAAAAAGTACGAAGTATTTAATATCTCGATAAAAAACTCCTCTGAATATGTGTACCTTTTAAAGCATCTCCAATGGAGAATATTTTTTGGTTGTTTGTGTCATATCTTATGTGTCCAAATTGACAATTGCATTTAAGCAGTTCAAAATCAACCTTAATTATTTTTATTTCAATGATAGTTATAAAAAAGCAATGTATCTATAACATAAGGATGCTGTAATATCTATAAACTCTAATATGTATAGGGTGGGATAAAACAAATATTATTGACTACTTTTATATTATCAATAATTTGGGTACAAAAACTTTGTTTTACAAAATCAAATGACCTATCCATGGATGTTTCCACCTATACACTATTTTTTCACATAAAAGTCTTGATTTTGACTTGCAAACACATTTCTAAACTGATTTTAAGTATTTTTAGGTAAAAACACACATTTAGACACAAAGAATTAAGGAAAATATATATGAATATTAATTGTCTTAATTTTGACATATTCAAAATATTTTTAAATAGAAAGTGTATTTACATTTTTCTCCTTTTTATTACGGAAAAACGTTGGAAGTATTTAATATCTCGATAAAAAACTCCTCTGAATATGTGTACCTTAAAGCATCTCCAATGGAGAATATTTTTTGGTTGTTTGTGTAATATTTTGTGTGTCCAAATTGACTATTGCATTTAAGCAGTTCATAATCAACCTTAATTATTTTTATTTCAATGATAATTTTAAATAAGCAATGTATCTATAACATAAGGATGCATATTCTACTGTAATATCTATAAACTCTAATATGTCTACGGTGGGATAAATAAAATATTATTGACTAGTTTTATATTATCAATAATTTGGGTACAAAAACTTTGTTTTACAAAATCAAATGACCTATCCATGGATGTATCCACTTATACACTATTTTTTCACATAAAAATCTTGATTTTGACTTGAAAACACATTTCTAAACTGATTTTAAGTAATTTTATGTAAAAACACACATTTAGACACAAAGAATTAAGGAAAATATATATGAATATTAATTGTCTTAATTTTGACATATTCAAAATATTTTTAAATAGAAAGTGTATTTACATTTTTCTCCTTTTTATTATGGCAAAACGTTGGAAGTATTTAATATCTCGATAAAAAACTCCTCTGAATATGTGTACCTTTTAAAGCATCTCCAATGGAGAATATTTTTTGGTTGTTTGTGTCATATCTTATGTGTTCAAATTGACAATTGCATTTAAGCAGTTCAAAATCAACCTTAATTATTTTTATTTCAATGATAGTTATAAAAAAGCAATGTATCTATAACATAAGGATGCTGTAATATCTATAAACTTTAATATGTATAGGGTGGGATAAATCAAATATTATTGACTACTTTTATATTATCAATAATTTGGGTACAAAAACTTTGTTTTACAAAATCAAATGACCTATCCATGGATGTTTCCACCTATACACTATTTTTTCACATAAAAATCTTGATTTTGACTTGAAAACACATTTCTAAACTGATTTTAAGTAATTTTATGTAAAAACATACATTTAGACACAAAGAATTAAGGAAAATATATATGAATATTAATTGTCTTAATTTTGACATATTTAAAATATTTTTAAATAGAAAGTGTATTTACATTTTTCTCCTTTTTATTATGGCAAAATGTACGAAGTATTTAATATCTCGATAAAAAAATCATCTGAATATGTGTACCTTTTAAAGCATCTCCAATGGAGAATATTTTTTGGTTGTTTGTGTCATATCTTATGTGTCCAAATTGACAATTGCATTTAAGCAGTTCAAAATCAACCTTAATTATTTTTATTTCAATGATAGTTATAAAAAAGCAATGTATCTATAACATAAGGATGCTGTAATATCTATAAACTCTAATATGTATAGGGTGGGATAAATCAAATATTATTGACTACTTTTATATTATCAATAATTTGGGTACAAAAAATTTTTTTTACAAAATCAAATGACCTATCCATGGATGTATCCACCTATACACTATTTTTTCACATAAAAATCTTGATTTTGACTTGAAAACACATTTCTAAACTGATTTTAAGTATTTTTAGGTAAAAACACATATTTAGACACATAGAATTAAGGAAAATATATATGAATATTAATTGTCTTAATTTTGACATATTCAAAATATTTTTGAATAGAAAGTGTATTTACGTTTTTCTCCTTTTTATTATGGCAAAAAGTACGAAGTATTTAATATCTCGATAAAAAACTCCTCTGAATATGTGTACCTTTTAAAGCATCTCCAATGGAGAATATTTTTTGGTTGTTTGTGTCATATCTTATGTGTCCAAATTGACAATTGCATTTAAGCAGTTCAAAATCAACCTTAATTATTTTTATTTCAATGATAGTTATAAAAAAGCAATGTATCTATAACATAAGGATGCTGTAATATCTATAAACTCTAATATGTATAGGGTGGGATAAAACAAATATTATTGACTACTTTTATATTATCAATAATTTGGGTACAAAAACTTTGTTTTACAAAATCAAATGACCTATCCATGGATGTTTCCACCTATACACTATGTTTTTCACATAAAAGTCTTGATTTTGACTTGCAAACACATTTCTAAACTGATTTTAAGTATTTTTAGGTAAAAACACACATTTAGACACAAAGAATTAAGGAAAATATATATGAATATTAATTGTCTTAATTTTGACATATTCAAAATATTTTTAAATAGAAAGTGTATTTACATTTTTCTCCTTTTTATTACGGAAAAACGTTGGAAGTATTTAATATCTCGATAAAAAACTCCTCTGAATATGTGTACCTTAAAGCATCTCCAATGGAGAATATTTTTTGGTTGTTTGTGTAATATTTTGTGTGTCCAAATTGACTATTGCATTTAAGCAGTTCATAATCAACCTTAATTATTTTTATTTCAATGATAATTTTAAATAAGCAATGTATCTATAACATAAGGATGCATATTCTACTGTAATATCTATAAACTCTAATATGTCTACGGTGGGATAAATAAAATATTATTGACTAGTTTTATATTATCAATAATTTGGGTACAAAAACTTTGTTTTACAAAATCAAATGACCTATCCATGGATGTATCCACTTATACACTATTTTTTCACATAAAAATCTTGATTTTGACTTGAAAACACATTTCTAAACTGATTTTAAGTAATTTTAGGTAAAAACATACATTTAGACACATAGAATTAAGGAAAATATATATGAATATTAATTGTCTTAATTTTGACATATTCAAAATATTTTTGAATAGAAAGTGTATTTACGTTTTTCTCCTTTTTATTATGGCAAAAAGTACGAAGTATTTAATATCTCGATAAAAAACTCCTCTGAATATGTGTACCTTTTAAAGCATCTCCAATGGAGAATATTTTTTGGTTGTTTGTGTCATATCTTATGTGTCCAAATTGACAATTGCATTTAAGCAGTTCAAAATCAACCTTAATTATTTTTATTTCAATGATAGTTATAAAAAAGCAATGTATCTATAACATAAGGATGCTGTAATATCTATAAACTCTAATATGTATAGGGTGGGATAAAACAAATATTATTGACTACTTTTATATTATCAATAATTTGGGTACAAAAACTTTGTTTTACAAAATCAAATGACCTATCCATGGATGTTTCCACCTATACACTATTTTTTCACAATAAAAGTCTTGATTTTGACTTGCAAACACATTTCTAAACTGATTTTAAGTATTTTTAGGTAAAAAACACACATTTAGACACAAAGAATTAAGGAAAATATATATGAATATTAATTGTCTTAATTTTGACATATTCAAAATATTTTTAAATAGAAAAGTGTATTTACATTTTTCTCCTTTTTATTACGGAAAAACGTTGGAAGTATTTAATATCTCGATAAAAAACTCCTCTGAATATGTGTACCTTAAAGCATCTCCAATGGAGAATATTTTTTGGTTGTTTGTGTAATATTTTGTGTGTCCAAATTGACTATTGCATTTAAGCAGTTCATAATCAACCTTAATTATTTTTATTTCAATGATAATTTTAAATAAGCAATGTATCTATAACATAAGGATGCATATTCTACTGTAATATCTATAAACTCTAATATGTCTACGGTGGGAGAAATAAAATATTATTGACTAGTTTTATATTATCAATAATTTGGGTACAAAAACTTTGTTTTACAAAATCAAATGACCTATCCATGGATGTATCCACTTATACACTATTTTTTCACATAAAAATCTTGATTTTGACTTGAAAACACATTTCTAAACTGATTTTAAGTAATTTTAGGTAAAAACATACATTTAGACACATAGAATTAAGGAAAATATATATGAATATTAATTGTCTTAATTTTGACATATTCAAAATATTTTTGAATAGAAAGTGTATTTACGTTTTTCTCCTTTTTATTATGGCAAAAAAGTACGAAGTATTTAATATCTCGATAAAAAACTCCTCTGAATATGTGTACCTTTTAAAGCATCTCCAATGGAGAATATTTTTTGGTTGTTTGTGTCATATCTTATGTGTCCAAATTGACAATTGCATTTAAGCAGTTCAAAATCAACCTTAATTATTTTTATTTCAATGATAGTTATAAAAAAGCAATGTATCTATAACATAAGGATGCTGTAATATCTATAAACTCTAATATGTATAGGGGTGGGATAAAACAAATATTATTGACTACTTTTATATTATCAATAATTTGGGGTACACAAAAACTTTGGTTTACAAAATCAAATGACCTATCCATGGATGTTTCCACCTATACACTATTTTTTCACATAAAAGTCTTGATTTTGACTTGCAACATTTCTAAACTGATTTTAAGTATTTTTAGGTAAAAACACACATTTAGACACAAAGAATTAAGGAAAATATATATGAATATTAATTGTCTTAATTTTGACATATTCAAAATATTTTTAAATAGAAAGTGTATTTACATTTTTCTCCTTTTTATTATGGAAAAACGTTGGAAGTATTTAATATCTCGATAAAAAAACTCCTCTGAATATGTGTACCTTAAAGCATCTCCAATGGAGAATATTTTTTGGTTGTTTGTGTAATATTTTGTGTGTCCAAATTGACTATTGCATTTAAGCAGTTCATAATCAACCTTAATTATTTTTATTTCAATGATAATTTTAAATAAGCAATGTATCTATAACATAAGGATGCATATTCTACTGTAATATCTATAAACTCTAATATGTCTACGGTTGGGATAAATAAAATATTATTGACTAGTTTTTATATTATCAATAATTTGGGTACAAAAACTTTGTTTTACAAAATCAATTGACCTATCCATGGATGTATCCACTTATACACTATTTTTTCACATAAAAATCTTGATTTTGACTTGAAAACACATTTCTAAACTGATTTTAAGTAATTTTAGGTAAAAAACATACATTTAGACACAAAGAATTAAGGAAAATATATATGAATATTAATTGTCTTAATTTTGACATATTCAAAATATTTTTAAACAGAAAGTGTATTTACATTTTTCTCCTTTTTATTATGGCAAAACGTACGAAGTATTTAATATCTCGATAAAAAACTCCTCTGAATATGTGTACCTTTTAAAGCATCTCCAATGGAGAATATTTTTTGGTTGTTTGTGTCATATCTTATGTGTCCAAATTGACAATTGCATTTAAGCAGTTCAAAATCAACCTTAATTATTTTTATTTCAATGATAGTTATAAAAAAGCAATGTATCTATAACATAAGGATGCTGTAATATCTATAAACTCTAATATGTATAGGGTGGGATAAATCAAATATTATTGACTACTTTTATATTATCAATAATTTGGGTACAAAAACTTTGTTTTACAAAATCAAATGACCTATCCATGGATGTTTCCACCTATACACTATTTTTTCACATAAAAATCTTTATTTTGACTTGCAAAACACATTTCTAAACTGATTTTAAGTATTTTTAGGTAAAACACACATTTAGACACAAAGAATTAAGGAAAATATATATGAATATTATTGTCTTAATTTTGACATATTCAAAATATTTTTAAATAGAAAGTGTATTTACATTTTTCTCCTTTTTATTATGGCCAAAACGTACGAAGTATTTATATCTCGATAAAAAACTCCTCTGAATATGTGTACCTTTTAAAGCATCTCCAATGGAGAATATTTTTTGGTTGTTTGTGTCATATCTTATGTGTCCAAATTGGACAATTGCATTTAAGCAGTTCAAAATCAACCTTAATTATTTTATTTCAATGATAGTTATAAAAAAGCAATGTATCTATAACATAAGGATGCTGTAATATCTATAAACTCTAATATGTATAGGGTGGGATAAAACAAATATTATTGACTACTTTTATATTATCAATAATTTGGGTACAAAAACTTTGGTTACAAAATCAAATGACCTATCCATGGATGTTTCCACCTATACACTATTTTTTCACATAAAAGTCTTGATTTTGACTTGCAAACACATTTCTAAACTGATTTTAAGTATTTTTAGGTAAAAACACACATTTAGACACAAAGAATTAAGGAAAATATATATGAATATTAATTGTCTTAATTTTGACATATTCAAAATATTTTTAAATAGAAAGTGTATTTACATTTTTCTCCTTTTTATTATGGAAAAAACGTTGGAAGTATTTAATATCTCGATAAAAAACTCCTCTGAATATGTGTACCTTAAAGCATCTCCAATGGAGAATATTTTTGGTTGTTTGTGTAATATTTTGTGTGTCCAAATTGACTATTGCATTTAAGCAGTTCATAATCAACCTTAATTATTTTTATTTCAATGATAATTTTAAATAAGCAATGTATCTATAACATAAGGATGCATATTCTACTGTAATATCTATAACTCTAATATGTCTACGGTGGGATAAATAAAATATTATTGACTAGTTTTATATTATCAATAATTTGGGTACAAAAACTTTGTTTTACAAAATCAATTGACCTATCCATGGATGTATCCACTTATACACTATTTTTTCACATAAAAATCTTGATTTTGACTTGAAAACACATTTCTAAACTGATTTTAAGTAATTTTAGGTAAAAACATACATTTAGACACAAAGAATTAAGGAAAATATATATGAATATTAATTGTCTTAATTTTGACATATTCAAAATATTTTTAAACAGAAAGTGTATTTACATTTTTCTCCTTTTTATTATGGCAAAACGTACGAAGTATTTAATATCTCGATAAAAAAACTCCTCTGAATATGTGTACCTTAAAGCATCTCCAATGGAGAATATTTTTTGGTTGTTTGTGTAATATTTTGTGTGTCCAAATTGACTATTGCATTTAAGCAGTTCATAATCAACCTTAATTATTTTTATTCAATGATAATTTTAAATAAGCAATGTATCTATAACATAAGGATGCATATTCTACTGTAATATCTATAAACTCTAATATGTCTACGGTGGGATAAATAAAATATTATTGACTAGTTTTATATATCAATAATTTGGGTACAAAAACTTTGTTTTACAAAATCAATTGACCTATCCATGGATGTATCCACTTATACACTATTTTTTCACATAAAAATCTTGATTTTGACTTGAAAACACATTTCTAAACTGATTTTAAGTAATTTTAGGTAAAAACATACATTTAGACACAAGAATTAAGGAAAATATATATGAATATTAATTGTCTTAATTTTGACATATTCAAAATATTTTTAAACAGAAAGTGTATTTACATTTTCTCCTTTTTATTATGGCAAAACGTACGAAGTATTTAATATCTCGATAAAAAACTCCTCTGAATATGTGTACCTTTTAAAGCATCTCCAATGGAGAATATTTTTTGGTTGTTTGTGTCATATCTTATGTGTCCCAAATTGACAATTGCATTTAAGCAGTTCAAAATCAACCTTAATTATTTTTATTTCAATGATAGTTATAAAAAAGCAATGTATCTATAACATAAGGATGCTGTAATATCTATAAACTCTAATATGTATAGGGTGGGATAAAACAATATTATTGACTACTTTTATATTATCAATATTTGGGTACAAAAACTTTGGTTTACAAAATCAAATGACCTATCCATGGATGTTTCCACCTATTACACTATTTTTTCACATAAAAGTCTTGATTTTGACTTGCAAACACATTTCTAAACTGATTTTAAGTATTTTTAGGTAAAAACACACATTTAGACACAAAGAATTAAGGAAAATATATATGAATATTAATTGTCTTAATTTTGACATATTCAAAATATTTTTAAATAGAAAGTGTATTTACATTTTTCTCCTTTTTATTATGGAAAAACGTTGGAAGTATTTAATATCTCGATAAAAAACTCCTCTGAATATGTGTACCTTAAAGCATCTCCAATGGAGAATATTTTTTGGTTGTTTGTGTAATATTTTGTGTGTCCAAATTGACTATTGCATTTAAGCAGTTCATAATCAACCTTAATTATTTGTATTTCAATGATAATTTTAAATAAGCAATGTATCTATAACATAAGGATGCATATTCTACTGTAATATCTATAAACTCTATATGTCTACGGTGGGATAAATAAAATATTATTGACTAGTTTTATATTATCAATAATTTGGGTACAAAAACTTTGTTTTACAAAATCAATTGACCTATCCATGGATGTATCCACTTATACACTATTTTTTCACATAAAAATCTTGATTTTGACTTGAAAACACATTTCTAAACTGATTTTAAGTAATTTTAGGTAAAAACATACATTTAGACACAAAGAATTAAGGAAAATATATATGAATATTAATTGTCTTAATTTTGACATATTCAAAATATTTTTAAACAGAAAGTGTATTTACATTTTTCTCCTTTTTATTATGGCAAAACGTACGAAGTATTTAATATCTCGATAAAAAACTCCTCTGAATATGTGTACCTTTTAAAGCATCTCCAATGGAGAATATTTTTTGGTTGTTTGTGTCATATCTTATGTGTCCAAATTGACAATTGCATTTAAGCAGTTCAAAATCAACCCTTAATTATTTTTATTTCAATGATAGTTATAAAAAAGCAATGTATCTATAACATAAGGATGCTGTAATATCTATAACTCTAATATGTATAGGGTGGGATAAATCAAATATTATTGACTACTTTTATATTATCAATAATTTGGGTACAAAAACTTTGTTTTACAAAAATCAAATGACCTATCCATGGATGTTTCCACCTATACACTATTTTTTCACATAAAAATCTTTATTTTGACTTGCAAACACATTTCTAAACTGATTTTAAGTATTTTAGGTAAAAAAACACACTTTAGACACAAAGAATTAAGGAAAATATATATGAATATTAATTGTCTTAATTTTGACATATTCAAAATATTTTTAAATAGAAAGTGTATTTACATTTTTCTCCTTTTTATTATGAAAAACGTTGGAAGTATTTAATATCTCGATAAAAACTCCTCTGAATATGTGTACCTTAAAGCATCTCCAATGGAGAATATTTTTTGTGTTTGTGTAATATTTTGTGTGTCCAAATTGACTATTGCATTTAAGCAGTTCATAATCAACCTTAATTATTTTTATTTCAATGATAATTTTAAATAAGCAATGTATCTATACATAAGGATGCATATTCTACTGTAATATCTATAAACTCTAATATGTCTACGGTGGGATAAATAAAATATTATTGACTAGTTTTATATTATCAATAATTTGGGTACAAAAACTTTGTTTTACAAAATCAATTGACCTATCCAGGATGTATCCACTTATACACTATTTTTTCACATAAAATCTTGATTTTGACTTGAAAACACATTTCTAAACTGATTTTAAGTAATTTTAGGTAAAAACATACATTTAGACACAAAGAATTAAGGAAAATATATATGAATATTAATTGTCTTAATTTTGACATATTCAAAATATTTTTAAACAGAAAGTATATTTACATTTTTCTCCTTTTTATTATGGCAAAACGTACGGAAGTATTTAATATCTCGATAAAAAACTCCTCTGAATATGTGTACCTTTTAAGCATCTCCAATGGAGAATATTTTTTGGTTGTTTGTGTCATATCTTATGTGTCCAATTGACAATTGCATTTAAGCAGTTCAAAATCAACCTTAATTATTTTTATTTCAATGATAGTTATAAAAAAGCAATGTATCTATAACATAAGGATGCTGTAATATCTATAAACTCTAATATGTATAAGTGGTGGATAAATCAAATATATTGACTACTTTTATATTATCAATAATTTGGGTACAAAACTTTGTTTTACAAAATCAAATGACCTATCCATGGATGTTTCCACCTATACACTATTTTTTCACATAAAAATCTTTATTTTGACTTGCAAACACATTTCTAAACTGATTTTAAGTATTTTTTAGGTAAAAACACATATTTAGACACATAGAATTAAGGAAAATATATATGAATATTAATTGTCTTAATTTTGACATATTCAAAATATTTTTGAATAGAAAGTGTATTTACGTTTTTCTCCTTTTTATTATGGCAAAAGTACGAAGTATTTAATATCTCGATAAAAAACTCCTCTGAATATGTGTACCTTTTAAAGCATCTCTCAATGGAGAATATTTTTTGGTTGTTTGTGTCATATCTTATGTGTCCCAAATTGACAATTGCATTTAAGCAGTTCAAAATCAACCTTAATTATTTTTATTTCAATGATAGTTATAAAAAAGCAATGTATCTATAACATAAGGATGCTGTAATATCTATAAACTCTAATATGTAATAGGGTGGGATAAAACAAATATTATTGACTACTTTTATATTATCAATAATTTGGGTACAAAAACCTTTGTTTTACAAAATCAATGACCTATCCATGGATGTTTCCCCTATACACTATTTTTTTCACATAAAAGTCTTGATTTGACTTGCAAACACATTTCTAAACTGATTTTAAGTATTTTTAGGTAAAACACACATTTAGACAAAAGAATTAAGGAAAATATATATGAATATTAATTGTCCTTAATTTTGACATATTCAAAATATTTTTAAATAGAAAGTGT